>JAGKTI010008549.1:0-17387 GCA_018397915.1 Birgus latro
TCCAAAAAGGCCGACGCATGCAAGCATGTTGCAGCCTTCAAAAACGAAACGAAACGAACACACACACACACACTCACTCACGCACCCACACACAACTCACACACTACCTAACTCATCTTCAATTCCTTCAAGTTCCTGCCAGCAGCTCAACACCTCTAGAGCAAAAGTGAGTTATCCATATTTTGATGATTTGTACATTGACCTGTTTCTACATTTCTATATTTTTTTCACAAATAAGTATTGTTTTTTACATATACAGTACACATATGAAATGGAAGATAGTTCAGCTATAGTATCAGTACTTAGCAAAAAGACTAGTGGAAATGTCGAGTTACTGAGAGCACTAACAAAGAGCTTATGATATTTCACGTGTATAATTTGAGTAAAAATAATAATAATAATAAAACATAACGAACGAAAATATGTAAGTATTCGTGATGCAGGGAAATTGAGCATTTTTATCTGTCTTGCGGGTGACGAAGAGTGTTCTATCTTTGTCGTCCATTTACTCCAAAATTATTGAACGTATCGATTTCCTGTAGGAACCATGATAAATATCAGTGAATTCTACGTATGTACAGGACATAACTATGTAATTTCTCTAATGAAAAGTTGTGGTTACGTAGGCGGTTATTGTGCGCGCATGACGAAAGTGAACCGCGGCTGCGATTATCCTGTAGTTTTTTGCGATTTACTCGAGTAGGAAACTATGATGTGTATCAAAACAAAAAGGTATCAGGAGAAAGCTTATGAAATTCTACATAAGATTATGTAATAAAAACATAAGGTGTGCGAGAAAACTTCTGCAGTATACCTCCCTGAACAAAAATCATTTTTTTTTGTACAAAAATGCATTTTAGTTTTTGGCTATTTTCTCGAAAACTACAAATCGCATCACAACCGGACATACCTCATTAGAAAGCCAATGAAATTCTCTATCAAAACTTATAATTACATTTTTCTGTATGATGGAAAACACTCGAACGACGATGTTGGGAAGTGAGATCAACGTTCCAAAATGTTTATTCACGGCGGCCTAGTGTACTTTTATTTGTATTTTTCTGGTTTTTTCTTTTGGCTTATCAGCTAGAACAAACATCGGCGAATAAGATTATGTGAGTTTCAGGGCAACATTTTGAGGTTTGGGTGGCAAAAATGAGGTGAGAATACATGTAATTTGCGTACCGCGCGCTGCCAGCGGAGCACGCGGGGGAGTAAAATCGTGAGCCCTGAAACTTAATAAAATTTATTGTGTTCGAAAGGGTTAAGCAGACATTTGGCTTTCTCCTAAATCCCAATCTTCCCTTACAGTATTACTGTATATGCAACAACAGTCTTTACATCCAGGGCCCCTATTATATCGCTGTGTGAACAGGGATAAGGCGAACAGTCTGATCAGCTCATGATTCAAAATTAGGTTTTTCCAGCTGTGAGGCAGATATGCTAACCAAAGCACTATCTGCCTCCCTACAAACCAAATACTGTAATCCTCGAACTCTGCTGGATATCGAACCCAGGTCAACTTGAATGGCAGGCAACCTCTCTATCAATCATTAGTAGCCATATGAAGACCACTGTTTAACACATGTCTCTTTCAACATTCTGCATGACTATAGTGTATGGTACTTTGTCCATTTTAACTTGGTCTACAATTGCCATCATTTCATCTTGAATGCAGAGCTGTACTGAGAGATTAACAGAAGAATATGGAGGTATTCAAGATCACGTGCTAACACACAGAAAGGGAGAAAAGCCAAAGTACTGTCTAATTCTGCTAATGAGTTACTGTATATGAAATAAGCTTCTAAAGGAAATACATCTCTGCCAAGTTAAGGTGCATGGATTTCAGATGGACTAGATGTGCCAGTTTGTCACATTTATGCCTGCTTCCTTGCCTCATCGCTTCTTCTTCCAACAGGTCATTTTTGTTTATGCTAACCATTTCCATTCCCATGTTTTTCATTCTGTAAACTGTCACCTTCAACAGTGGAAGATAATGTCAGAATCTCTAGACACACCTTACCTATCAGTTTCTAAAATGTCTGCAGGTAAGAGAATCCAAACAATTATGTATAGATCAGTGGGTACACCCATCATCCACTCACTCAGTGTAGTGATATTCTTCTGGGGTAACTCCACAGTGAGTGAAAAGTCAAATGATTCTGGGTGGTAATCTTACAACCAAGCAACACGTGTTCCTATGAGTCAAAAAGTGGGTTGGCGGAGGGTTAATGCCCCTCCCCAGAAAACAAAATGCTGTGGACCAGGACAAACCAACAGGAGATTACCAAGGACTGGACAAAGGACATGGTATAGATTGCAACATGGAATGTAAAAGGTGTGAATGATGAGGTGAAAGACGGAGAGAGTTTCCAGGTGCTTCAGGGTGCAAAAGTGGACATAGGTAGATTCACCGAGATTAAATGGAGAAACGAGAGTGTGAGTGGGAGTATGGATAGGGTATATACGTGGGAGTAGATGAGAATGAGAGGGCAAAACAGGATGCATGTACTGTTATGTGCATGAGATGGAAGGAGAATACAAGAGAGTATGGATCAGTTGGTTCAAGGATTGTGTGGGTAAGACTGAATGCACAAATACAAATGTGAATGATTGTGTGCGTGTATGCACCAATGCAAGATAGCGCAAGCAGAGTGAAAGAAGAGTTCTGGGCAAATATGGAAGCATGCATCAAATAGTTTGAGAGGAATGAGAGTGTTTTTGATTTGAGATACAAATGGAAAAGTAGGAAATGTGAAGGTGGATGGAGTAGTTGGTGAGTGGGGTGTGCCTGCAGAAGTGGATGAGAATGGCAGTGCTCTAGTGGACATTTGTGTGGGAAGGGGGTTGGTGATAGCTAATACCCTCTTTCGGGACAAAGCGATCCACAGGTATACATGATGAGTGATGAGAAGAGTGGGTGGTGAACTGAATGAATGGAAGGCAATGGTTGATTATGTGTGTGTGGATGAGAGAATGAGAAGGCAGGTAATGGATGCAAAAGCATACAGAGGGTGGGGGAGTGAATTTTCTGACCATCACTTTGTGGTGGTGAAAGTCAAGGTACAAATGCAATGGATGAACAGATAAAGAGAAGGACAAGAGGAAATACTCCATAGATGGAGGGTAGAAAGGTTGCAAGTGGATGGAAAAAAGGCAGAATAGCCTATATGTGAGAAGTAGAGGAGTGACTGGGGAAATATGATATGGAGCAGATGGGGGATGTGGAAGGTGTGTACAAGATATTCAAAGAAGAAATTTGTGCAGAGTGTGAGGTGGTGTGTGGGGTGAAGAGAAAACTAAAGGGGGATGCAAAGAACAGCATGGTGGAATGAAGAGGTGAGACAAGCAAAAGAAGAAAGCATATAGTGAGTGGATGGGAAGCAGAGGCATGGAGGAAGTTGAAAGACAGAAGAGAGTGTTATATCTAGAGAGGAAGAGAGAGGCGAAGAGATTAGTAAAACAGAGTAAGAAGACAGTGGATAAGGAATTTGGATGGAATCTGAGAGTAAAATGGAGGGACTGTAAAGAAAATGTTCTGAAAGGAGGCAGAGTCAGACAGGGTGATAAAGAAGTTAGCAGGAGAGAGAAAGATCTATCTATCTAACGCCAGATGCCATAATCTCATAGGAGTGGCCATTTGAGTTATCTATCTATCGCCAGATGCCATAATCTCATAAAGAGCGGCCATTTGAGTTATTTATTTTACAGGGAGGGGCATTAACCCTCCACCAACCCACTTGTTGACACATAGGGAGCACATATGGTTTGGTTATATGGTTACCACCCAGTGTTGTAAATGGTTTCTTGGCTTACAGGAAACCATTTGGCTTGTCACTCAATGTAAGGCCACCTGTACAGGAAAGAAAAGCAATAAGAGGTGACAGGAAAGATGGGAGAAATAGGAAGAGAGGAGGGCAGGCACTGAAAAAGAATGATAAAGGCTAAGAAAGAAGTAGGCAGCACTATATCAAGTGAGTGGATGATGGTCACCACCACCTACCACTATAGACAGATGGAGAGAACACTTTATGGAACTGTTAAACATACAGAATGAAAGTAGTATGAGAGTATGTGGCTGGGGAATGACTGGGAGAAGAAGGGAAGTGAGAGGGAAGGAAAAGATCAGTACCGGTACGATGGAAGTAGTGGAGGCAAGGAAGAAAGGCAAAATGGGGAAAGCCCCAGGAACTGATGGAGTGTGTGGCAAAATGCTGAAGCATGGGGGAGAGAGAGTAGTGGAATGGATATGGAAGATGTGCAGATTGGCCTGGAAGTAAGACAAAGCCCCGAAGGATTGGAAGTTAGGTACAGTATAATTATTCCCCTGTACAAAGGAAAAGGGAGAAGTGTGTGGTAATCACAGGAGCATTTGTATTCTTGGTGTAAAAGGAAAAGTATATGGTAGGATACTTACTGACAGAGGTCAGGAAATAGCAGAGGAATTAGTTGGAAAGGAACAGGGAGGTTTTAGAAAGGTAAGAGGCTGTGTAGATCAGATTGTCATCCTTAGGTCTTTAATGAAAAAATTTCTAGAGAAGGGAAAAAAGTTGTATGTAGCCATCATGGATTTGAAGAAGGCATATGACAGAGTGGACAGACAAGGAATGTGGAAAATATTAAAAATATATGGAGTAAATTGGAAGCTGTTGAATGCCATGAAGAGCATGTATGAGGGTGCTGAGGCTGCAGTGCATGTGGATGGTGAAAAGAGTGATTTTTTCTATCTGAATTTTGGATTGAAACAGGAATGTGTGATGTCTCCCTGGTTGTTCAGTCTGTAAACGCATGAGGTTATAAAAGGGATACACGGCAGGGCAGTGGATGTTGGAGCAGCCCTAATGAGGGCAGACAGCGTATGGAAACTTCCTGTACTGTTGTCGCAGATGTTAAGTGAAGACGGAGGGGAATTGTATAGCTTGGTGAATGAGTTGGGGAGAGTGTGTAAGAAACAGAATCTAAAGGTGAATGTAGGGAAGAGTAAAGGTGTGGTCTTCGAAGTCACTAAATGTACCGTACTGGCATATTAGGCTGGATGATAAGGAAATGGAAAATGTGAGTGAATTTAAGTACTTGGGTAGTGTGATGGGTAAGGATGGAAGATTGGAGAATGAAGTACTTGAAAGGGTACAAACGAGAAGAAAGGCTGCTGGTTCTCTGAAGGCAATGATAAGAAATTGGGAAGTGATCATGGAAGTAAAATGTCGCTGCATGACAGTACTGTGATACCAACTCTAACGTATGGAAGTGGAAAACAGTGCTACAATAGTATGAAGTGACGACAAAATACATATAGGCCTATTACACAAGTGTGCGAGTACCAAATGTGGCAGTTTCAGAGCCCTTCATGGACTTGGTGTGGTATGATGTGGGTGATTTTGTGCAGTGTGGTGTGAGCAAGTGGTACAGCAAAACCTCGATATAATGGACTTCAATAGACCGGAATTCGCTTTTATCGAAATAGAGGAGCTACCGGACTAAATTCTTATATCAAAAAAAGTCTGAAAAAGCAAGAAGCAGTCCAGACTGCCTGATCACTTCAGCTATGTTCACCACATTACGGTAAATAAAAGATATGTTTATCAGTGTACAGTACAGTATTATTATACAGTATATATTATACCATTTGGT
The DNA here is from genome assembly GCA_018397915.1 of Birgus latro. Taxonomy (NCBI): domain Eukaryota; kingdom Metazoa; phylum Arthropoda; class Malacostraca; order Decapoda; family Coenobitidae; genus Birgus; species Birgus latro. The sequence continues at coordinate 5,632 of JAGKTI010008549.1, forward strand.
AATTTTAGTGAATGTATAATACAGTACAGTAGTGCAATGGTACTGAAAACAGTTTAAAAACCATTGGTGCCATCCAGACTAATGTCTGATATATCACAAAAAGTCCGAGTTGGCAGGGGGAAGTCCGGATGTCACTTTTATCGGAAGTTTGCTTTTTTCAGAATGGCTTGCACCCCAATTGGTCCGTTATAGTGAGGTAGTAGTAGTTGTTCCATAGGCGGTCTGGCCGAACAGCCCCGAGTCCCTAAGGAAGGCCATGGCCAAGACCGGGCTTTCCCACAGAGCTCTCAAGGAGTGTACCGTATGTTGTGTTGTTGGCGTAGGTGATTGTGTGCAATGTAGTCTTCCATAATGTGCTTAATAGTAAGTGGTGCTGTGTTACATTTTGGACAGGCATCAGCAATGGAGTCATCCAGCCTCTCCTGGTAACTTAAGAGGGCTGGATGATACCCACATCTCGGCCACATCTCTTATAGTGAGGTTTTACTGTATAGTGTGCATGACACTATGCACTGTGGTCCTGAGGATTGTATGGTATGTGATGTGTGGTGTTGCTTCACTAGTTGCTAATGTCTATGGTAGTGGAAAACATAATGTCCGAAGTCGTTAGTTAGAGACAGATAAAGCTGCTCGTTGAGATGCTCATGTAGCTATCTACAAAAATGCACATAGACAGGGCACCAACAAATGATCACAAAAAGAGAGACTCTGGAGAATGTTGAAAGATCATTTGTACTGTAGGACAAAAAAGTACTACAGTACATCAGTGAATGAGAGGGAAAAGGTAGTGGAATGATAAAACATAAGAGAAATACTATATGACACATTCCCTACAAGCAGTTTTGAGACAGCCATCCCCTGTCATGGGTTCCCAAGATGCAAGCACAGCATCAGATTTTATGATATACAGTATGACACATGGATTTTGCATATGACAGGCCCAAAACAATTAGGAAGGCTTTCTGAGGTTAAGTAACAGGGAACTTTCTGTTCTGGTAGCTGGTAGTAATTTTGGAAACAGGATAGATGAGGAAATTCTAAGTAAAAAATGTTAAATGAACATGTGTCCAAATCTCAACCATTACGGAGCTACAACTACTGATGACCTTAACCTTATGGGCAAAAATGGTCTCCTTCATAATTCACCCATAAGGTCATCAGTAATTGTAGCTCCGTAACGGTTGAGATTTGGACACATCTTCATATAACAATTTTTGCTTAAAATTCCCTCATCTATCAATTCCCAAAGTTTTGGGCTTAACTCCCAGGACACCCTGTATAGGTGAATCTGATAATGCCTGAAAACATAGAACAGGTGTCTATCACAACAGAAGTTTTGGCTATAGCTATTCTGTTACTATCAACCTCGGTAATAATCCTAATGCATAGCTAAAAAAAAAAGTCATCCATAAAAAAAAACAATATATTTTTAATGTTTATAGCTATTATTTATCAAAAATGAAAGTTTTCTAGATACACTACAGCAATTTCATGAAACTGTCAACTATAATCAATAATATTGTGGTGCTGAAAATAAAATGTGAAAACATTATACAGTATTACCAATAACAATGAAATGTATTGCTGAAAATATCGGTAAAATTATCGTTTAAGCCCCTAACCTCACTTTACTTCTTTTTAACCTACCCTAACCAAACCAATACAACCTAACCTATATGGGGCTGTGCTGTACTAACTGAAGTGACTGGTACTCAAAATTCTTGTCATTGGGAGAACTCTCCATTGGAAAACACAAAAATACGGTAATGAATTCCGTTAGGGGTTGAAACGATAACAGAACCAAAATATCAAACATGAAATTGTACATTGACACCATAGCTTTCTACCTGAACCCTCATTTATATTGTCATCTACATATTCAGTCAGCTGTGCTACAGAGTGAACACTATACTGTAATATATACATCATTTGCAAGTAAACATACATTTATAAGTAAATATAATTCAGCTACCAAACATCCAAACAATATAGGAAATACTTGTTACTCATCAGGGCTATTACTCAACACTACCAGTCGTAATTAAGCATACAATTAATTCTGGGTTGAAATAATAACAATAAGAAGGTTCTTCACTCGTTCTGCACAGATTATTTGAAGGTGCGATACAAATAATGACAACCATAACCATAATTCCATCATAAGTCGCAATTGTTAGCTACGCACTAACAGGGGCGTAACCCATTTCTGAGTCATCCAATGTAAACAAATCCAGAAGCGAGACGGTACGGGAGGGGCAATCAACATAATTCTCCTTCCTAACCCCCCAAGGCTACTCACTGACCATCTATTTACATATAAGTATTCACTGTACCTATATGTGTGTCCTCGATGTGTTGAATAAGCTCTAACAGGTTGGGAAATGACAATCCACAGCCATTAAACTTGCAGTGGTTTAGTAGGAAGACTGCCATAATCAGCTGTTTGCCAAGTGTCGATAGTTTCATACTTGATTCATATATCATCATAAATTTTGAGGTAGATATAAAAATTGACGTTATATATTTATGAAATTTTTATCATATCCATATCGAGTTTTTGTCGTACTTTTATTTTTGAAAGGAAATTAAACATTTTAGACATTGGGTTCCTAGTTGGGTTCGGTGGTTGTGTGGGTCGACGACCGAGAGTGCAGACGACGGAGGCAGTGCGACGCTTAGGCGGTGAGTAGTTGAGGTCACCTTTGCCCATACCTCTACAGTACTTTCACTCTCATTAATTCAAGCAACGTATATCAAAAGTTTTTGAAGTAGTACATATTATGATCGATATTGTAATCGTAGAGTACAGTGAGTGGATGTTGCTTGGCATGAACGGTAATGCGTATCAGTTTTCATATTTCGATTTGTAAAAATAATGGGCTATTATGAATTAAACACATAGCTTGGTTATGAGAAATTAACAATACAATGTATGTTTAAGTTACCTAGGAGACTGTTTCATTTTGAAATGTTGTAAACCACAGTAACTGTTGTGTTCATTAATTCATCGCTGATTTAACGTCATTTCTTTATCTCAGTATATGAATTTCATACTTGAGCAGTTTCATTCAGAAGAGCTTATGTGAAAAGCTTTAACGGAATTCACACCATCGGTCAATCCCCTTTGAGGTAGCAATGAGAGGAGCGAGGAAAGGAGTGGTGAGCGCAAAAGGAATTCATATTGTATCGCCAAATTGGAAGTATAGACTGTGCTTAGTAGAGCAATGTAAGCTGGTGGAGAGAAAGTTTTGTATGCAAAGACTTTGATACAAATTCCAATGGTCCCGTGAAAAGATGGCAAAGTTGCGAAAGAGTATGAGAGACGACTGATCGACTACCTTTATTTTGGCATCCTTCTTAGCTTCCATTTTTTCCACCTGCTCCCGTTCACTTCCCTCTTTAACCATCCCAGACCCGGCTGCTATTCAGCTCCATCCACTAGCAGTTATTCACATACATCTATACTTCCTTAAACTCTAGCCAACATTTCCTCAATTTGGGTACGGTAACTTAGGGCATTGTAGGAAATCTGTCATAGTTCATTAATTTATTCACACACCCACACACACACACACACAGTCGACCATACCAGGCAGTATTCATCCACTTTCAGTCACACCGGCATTTATTCACTCAGTAAGACACACTCACATATACCGAGATACATTCATACACACCCATAGTGACTTGATCACCCTTAACCATTCACATTAATCCACACCCATTCGTATTCAACTACACCCTCTCACAATCACCCACACTCGTTCACTCACCGACCGCACACCCATTGACAGGCATCTATTCACACTCGCACTCGCCCACGCCCATTACCCACTCATACTCATCCACTACCCCTTATTCTCGCCCATACCCACCAACATTCACCCACACCCATTCACACGCACCACACCCACTCACATGCACCCACACTCACTCACACGCACCCACACTCACTCACACGCACCCACGCCTACACCCACTCACGTACCCACACCCACTCACACTCACCTAAACTCACCCATACGCACCCACACCCACTCACACGCACCTACACCCATTCACACTCTCATTCACCCAGATCCACTCACTTGCCCACACCCATACCCACACCCACTCACACTCACCCAGCCTCGAGTAACCCAGATAGCCACACAGAAATAACTTGGTAACATGAACGTGTGGTGCAATTTAAAACTCGTTGTATTTAGAAACAAGAAAGAAAATGTAAAAAAAAAAAAAAGAAATAGAGGGAAAAGGGAAATTGTCGCAGCTTGTACCACGTCTAGTTATTTAGTCTATTATGAGGGGTTCCTAAAGCCCAGTCTGGCGACATCAGTAACACAATTTCTTATATTAAAAGGGTGTCTAAGGGCTGTATCCTAAGCTGAATAAATTCGTCTGATGGCAGTCGTATAAAAGACTTTATCACACTGAAGAAAATAACCCCTTCGGTACGATGATGCCAAACGGTTTTATTCGATTTCGGGAGACAAGTGCTGTGAACGGTTTAGAAGCAATCACCATCATCTTCACTACATGGCGTATTATTTATTTTATTCTTGCTATCATAAAGCGATATATAAAGCAGCATAGCTACGTATCACAGTGAAGAATCTGAACCTGAAATGTAAATACTTACTGAAATTTAGGTTAAACATCCTTGTGTCTCAACTAGTTATTATCTTTGTGTGTCTGTAAGATTATTTAGGTCTCCAGCTCCTCCCTTAAATGGCATCGTGCGAGTTTAACTACTTTTTGTCACTTTGTTTATGGATGAGTCGACTTTCTACTGTAGGCAGAGGGGGCATGAGAGCCGTTTATTTCCCCCTTGTGAAGTGTACGAACCCGAAGCAAACGTAAGGTAGCCTGGATTTGACCCGTTATTGCCCCGGGTTTTGCGAGAATGTTGCTTCAGTGTGCTGTCTTACTCCTGCCGCCATGTATACTGTGTCTATGCACGTCAATGTGAACGAATCATGAATTTGGCTTTCTTTTTGTTCAGCTGTCTTTGAAGAGGAAGGATTTTGCAGGCTCTGAGTCTTGGGTTCTCTTTCACTGAATGAATAGAAACGATTGCTCAAATAAGATAATAAATTTTCTGTAACTCTAAGCATCGTCCTAGGATTTCAGATAGATCTCCAACCACTGTAAGGTACTCACATATACTTCTACCATCCTTTCTGCGCCAGCCCATCCCCCCATAAAGCAGCCCACACCCACCTGTATAATAGCCTACATGCTGCCTACACGCACGTACAGTACACTCACCAAAAGTACTCGTGAGACCGTTTACTTTCGAAGAACCAAAACCTACTGGTGGGTACACTGCAACTTATTCAGTGTCTGTTATTATTATAGCAGCAATAAATACTGACTATGCATACAAATGCATACATGTGTGTGTGTGTGTGTGTGTGTGTGTGTGTGTGTGTGTGTGTGTGTTTTCCCGAGTTTGGGCATATATTTGACAGTCCTCTCTTAGGTTCAGCAGTTCTCTGCGTGACCCACACTTGACATCTCACTACTTTGATGTTAATACTGTCCATAGGGATGTCTCACTTAGGACTGGTATAATGACAAGTTTTTGTTACGTTACGTAACTGATAGGATTTGTGGAAAGTAATAAATAACTTTAACGAAATTATTATAAGCCAACTGTTCCTTACCCAGCCAGGGATCAGATTCGCATACTTCGTACAGCATACCATTTCTCTGGCCACGGATGCAGAAATAGGAATTACAGTACAGCATTTCAAAACTCCTCATCGTAGGTTGAAATTCACGAACAAACTTACGATGAATTTTATGTTGTTACTATGATCTGCCTATGTAGGATGGACAAGGAAAGGAGTACAGAATTTTTCCATATCTGTACTGTTCCTGCAAAAGCACTCACTAACTCCTTGAATTCGATAACGTATTCTTTGTTATTCTTATCTCCAGACGATTTTCATAATCTTTGGATAGACTTTTCGAACTTGGAAAATTAGATATGAAGTAAAGTCATCCGCCCTGAAGGTCGGAACGTGGAGCTGCGTAAGTGTTTGATATGGTTCGACTTGGCTCGAAGCAGCACGAATGAAATCCCCTTGGTTTCTACTAACATTGAAAGACATCTTACACTGTACTGTACATACAGTAATAACTAAGAAGTGTGTGTGTGTGTGTGTGTGTGTGTGTGTGTGTGTGTGTGTGTGTGTGCTCGTACGAGTCCGTGTGGAATGCTGAATTTTTAATTCAAACCATCGTAACTAATTTCTAGCTGAATAAAATCGTCTAGCGTTAGCTGTATTAGAATATAAAGTTGTTTGCCATGAAGGGGTTCTAGGAGACACTCAGACTTGTACGACTCTTAGCTAAATAATGAATTGAAATGAATAATGGATTCCTATCACCAGGTTTCAAAGACCATATGACACTAACTCAAAGCAAAGATATACGAGTATGTGTAACAGCGAAACAGACGAAGGACTGAGATACAGAAGTGGTTTTAGCACTGACGCTGTCTTGGCATTGAAGTGGTCTTGGCAATGAAGCTGTCTTGACGTTGAAGCGGTCTTGGCACTGAAAGAGTCATAGCACTGAAGCTGCCATGATGTTGTTGCTGACATGGTAATTGAAGTGGACTTGGCAATAAAGCGAACCTGGCGGTGAAGTGAATTTGGCAATGAAGTGAACATGGCGATGAAGTGGACCTGGCGATCAAGCATACCTGGCAATGAAGTGGACCTGGCGATGAAGCGGACCTAGCAATGAAGCGGACCTAGCAGTGAAGCGAACCTGGCGATTAAGCAAATCTGGCAATGAGGCAGACCTGGCGATGAAGCGGACCTAATGAGGAAGTGGACCTGGCAATAATGTGGACCTTGCAATGAATTGGACATGGCAGTGAAGTGGACTTGGCGATGAAGCGGACCTAGCAGTGAAGTGGACCTGACAATGAAGTGGACCTGGCAGTGAAGCGGACCCGGCAATGAAGCGGACCTGGCAATGTAGTGGACCTGGCAATGTAGTGGACCTGGCAACGAAACGGACCTGACAATGTAATGGAACTGGCAATGAAGCGGACCTGGCGATGAAGCGAGCCTAGCAATGAATTGGACCTGGCAATGAAGTGGACCTGGTAATGTAGTGAACCTGACAGTGAAGCGGACCTGGTGATGAAATGGACCTGGAAATGAGCAAACCTGGCAATGAAAGGAACCTGACAGTGAAGCAGACCTGACGATGAAGCGGACCTAGTGAAGAAGTGGACCTGGCGATGAAGCGGACCTAGTGAGGAAGTGGGCCTGGCGATGAAGCGGATCTGGAAGTGAAGTGGACCTGGCAATGAAGTGAACCTGGCAGTGAAGCAGACCTGGCGATGAAGTGGACCTGGCAGTGAAGCAGAGCCGGCGATAAAGTGAACTTGGCAATGAAGTGGACCTAGCAGTGAGGCGGACCTGCTGATGAAATGGACCTGGAAATGAAGCGGACCTGGCAATGAAGTGGATCTGGTGATGAAGTGGACCTGACTATGAAGCGAGGTTGGTGATGAAGCGGACTTGAAGATAAAGCAGCTTGGTGATCAAGCAGTTTGAAAGGGTCATGGTTGAAAGGCTTGAACCAGGAAGGTAGGAAGGGTTGACATCAATGGGAGATCCTTAAACCATTCATGCCATTAAACCAAGTGTCTAACCTGATAGGATCGGAGGGAAAATCAAGGTTCCCTTAATCGCCTCTTACGAAGTATTTGTATTCTTTCCCCCTTTTCCAAGGAGGAGCTCAGTTGAATGAGGTCGTCTGACGTCAGATGAAACAGAATGCTAGAGTTGTCCCTCCCATGAGAGGGGTAAATACATCTGTTTATTTTAGGAAATTATAAAAGGAGGAAATACATATGGAGAGTTCAGAAGTGGTAATAATACATTCAGGTTTATTTTACCTTTGTATTAACCTCCTCCCTGTAGCTGAATATTTTGTAGATTATTCTTGCTACTACGATACTCTTTAACGTGGATTTGTATTGCCATTCCTCCATCTTGAAAGATGAGTTATATTAGCTCTGGAATTTGATGTTATAGTTACGAAAGAGTGGTATGGAAAGGAGGTACTCGTAATTTGTCTATCAGGCACTGATTTACGTGCAATAAATTTCAAAAAGGCGAAAATCTGGGCCAAGTTGAGGTGAAAGAATTATAGACGACTAGCAGGGATACCTAGCGTTCTCTGGCCAAAAAGGCGAATGCTCTAATCCTGCTTGTTCTAGTTCAATCTTTCTTTCTACTCCAGAAAGACCATGCACCACTTATTCTTGAAGAGGGATTATGAGTGGTACAGGAACTTTCTGTTTCACTTTTCGCACACTAACGCGCAGTATTTGTGCAATCTTGTTTACTGTTACTGGTGACCTCAAATGCCCTCCGACCGGTGACCTCAAATGACCTCGGAGGTCAACCTCACATAGCCTATGTCCGAACTGGAGGCCATGTGAGTCTCCATGCCAAAAATTGGGCTGAAGGGGTACCTAGCGTTGCCCGGGTACACTCTACCTGTGACCTCAAATGACCCAGATCTGAATTTTGAGCTGTAGAAAAGTCATCATTGGGTCACTCTGATTCAGAATATATATGGGTCTGGAGGTCTCTGACCCTTGGTTTGGGCGTGACTGAAGGACAAACAAACAAACAACGCGGCTCTTTTATATATATAGATTTTATTCGGCGTCGATCGAAGGAGCCTAAGCTGAATAAAATCACTTGAATGTAGCAGTAATAAAGACATCATCGTTATGAAATGGTTTCCCTCTGAGCTGCGACACTTACACATTTTATTCATGCTACCCATAGGGGATTTTGCTGACCCCAGAGAATCCCACCGTGTCTTTAAAAAAAAAAAATCACAAGCCAATCCCAAGTGTTTTATTCTTGCTATTCACAGGCAATTTTTTTTTTTTTTTTTACTCTTGCTACTCACAGGTCATTGTTTTCTTGCTACTCACAGACGATTTATTTTATTTTTTAGTCATGCCACTCACAGTTGACTTTTTTTTTTTTTTTTTTTTTTTTTTCTCATTTTCTGTTTTTTTTTTTCTTGTTTTTTTCAGGGGATTTTTTTTTTTTTTTTTTAGTCGTGAGAGTTCCTACGCGGTTTTAAACCAAATCGTTTCATACTTTTCACCGCGGAGGTTAAGCTTATTCCTATTGTCTGTCTCAGGACGATTTTATTCAGTGTAGGAAAGCCTCTCGTAGTGAAGGGGTTGAAGGCTAGCTCTAAGCCCCAGGGTTAGTCTCCCCTAAGCTGAGTACAAGCGTCTGGTGGTAGCAAGTATTAACCGGTACTGGAGAGGGACGCCTTCATGTGGTGGCACCGATATACTTATGCGGCTCCTCTGCCTTCATATACAAAGGTCCTTCGACTTCCTCCCTGTCCTCTGAAAGGAGACTGGTGGCCTGTCGGAGATCAGTTTCAGCCTGCAGTCCACTGGGATCACGTGTCAGATGAAGCTAGGGCTACAGCAACAACAACAACGAGTATTACTACTACTAACTACTACTACTACTGCTATTACCACTACTACTGCTACTACTACTAAGAATAAGCCTTTGAGATATGTCATCGGATTAAGAGGGTTAAGCGTTCTGTTCTGTGTCCACAGACTTTTTTTTTTTTCCGATAGAATGAAACCGTAGGGCGGCATAGGGTTAAGAACGGCCTTACTGTCACGAATGGAGCTGTTCCGGGGGCAGTGTACTGGGAAACGGGGGAGGGGGGAGTGAGGGATGGAGGGAGATAGGAGGGTAGGAAAATGAGATGTGGAGGGGGAGGGGAAGGCGTAGTAAGCAGTAGTAGCGGAAAGTCATTGGGGTGAGGGAGAGTAAGAGGAGGGGGAAGGAGTGAGGGATGGGAGGAAGGATAGGAGAAAGTTGAGGAAGAAAATATTATGGTGGTAAGGGAAGAGATGTGCAAAGGAGTCCCAAGGAAAGCAACAGCAACATACCTGTTGGTTCTTTCGTGGTTGTTTGTTATAGGGAAAGTTATACTCGTGACTAACAAAACTATGTGAGTTACAGACAAGGGTTAAAAGCAGGAAGAGGAAGAAGGGACGGTAAGACTAGTGGGAGGAGGAGGAGGAGGAGGAGGAGGTGCGCGGTTGGGGGTTGGGGGAAAAGAGAAATGATGGGGGAAGGGGGAGATGTAGGTAGTAGTGAGGAGTGAAGGGAAGGGGAGGAAAGAAGTACAAGGGTGAAAGGGGAAGGGGAAGATGAGTGAGGGGGGGGGATGAAGGAGGAATGGAAATAATAGGTGAAGGAGGAGAGAAGAGGAAAGAAGTATGGGGGAGGGGGAGGGGGGAATGGGAATATGGCGGAGAGGAGAGATGGTGCAGGGAACGAGGAAAGGTGAAGAGGGAGGGAGTTAGGTGGAGAGAGAAGGGGAAGAGGGAGGGGGTTAGGTGGAGAGAGAAGGGGAAGAGGGAGGGAGTAGGGGGGAACAGAGGGAAGAGGAGTGAGAGAAATTGGGGAGAAAGGGAAGAGGAAATGGGATACTAGGAGGGTTGGGAGAGAGCCGGGTGTATCCTGGGGGTTGTGGGTGATTGACTTCTAGCTACGATATCTATTTCCAATTACATTCTTGCTGCCCACAGACTGTTTTATTTAGCTTATAAATTAATTCCTCGTACAATATGATTACCGAAAACGATATTGAAAAGCTCTCAAAATCGTCTGGCATTTGTAAGAAGAAATTTTAAAAAGCTTCGTCGTACTGAAGGGGTTAACACATTATTACAATCTGTATGCTTGTGTTAGAAGATGGGTGATACAAGACACTCTTATTTAGACCGGAAAAGACCTAACACATTTTAGGCGAGGTAGTGAGCTTAGAGTGATTAGAGGTGACAAGATTTGAGGAAGGGTGATTAGATATAGAGAGATCAGAAGTAGGAAAATTAGTGATAGAGAGATTAGAGGTAGGGAGATTAGGAGTAAGAAATTAGAGGTAGGGAGATTAGAAGCAAGAAATTAGAGGTAGGGATATTAGATGTAGGGGAACTGGACGTAAGGTGATTAGGGATAGGGCATTAAAGGTAAGAGGAAGAATGGAGATAGGAAATTAAAAGGCTGCGAGTCTAGAGAAGGGATATATACTTAACATATGTGCTCCTGTGAGAAGTTACAGAAATGAGAGGGGAGTTGAAGAGAGAAAATGGAAAGCGGTGGCAAGAACTGAGCAAAGTCTGTAGAGAAGGAGGGGTTTTGGCTGGAGAATTTGTGGGAATGGAGAAAGGGAGAAGTCAGTGGGAGAGAAAGGGGTTTGAGGTGGTAAGAAGAGGATTGGGATCATAAGGAAAGATTACGGAAACAGGTGAGATTGGAGAGAGTCTAGAGAAAAAGGAAAGGGTTGTAGGGATGGAGGAGGGGAGAAGGTTGGATGAAATATGCTTAAGGTAGGAGTGGCAGGGTTGGGGGAGGGGGAGGGGAGAGACAGTGGAATGAGGTTGGGGAGTTGAAGGGATTACGTATGTGTGTGGGGGGGTGGGAGATTGTGACTGGGGAGGATCTGTAGAAGAGGAGGATATGGGGGGGAGGAGGAGGATTGAGATAACAGTAAATTGTGAAGGGGTGTTTTATAGGAAAGTGTGTAGAAGTTGGGGAGGGGTTGTAAGAATGAAGGGGAGAAGAAAGAGGGGGAGGGGGAGGAGGTTGAGATGGGCGTAAAAAGATGGGGAGGAGAGGTTCAATAAAGTTTGCAGAGAAAGGGGGGGGGATGATTGGGTA
>JAGKTI010008549.1:22407-33322 GCA_018397915.1 Birgus latro
GGGGGGGCCTGTGATGGAGGGAGGGGAGATCGTAAGGAAAGTAGGAGTGAGGGTAGGAAAAGGGTAGAGGAGTGTGGGAGGGGAAGGCTTAAGGGAAAAGAGGGAAGGGAAGTGAGAGGAGAGGGGAAAGGGCGGAGCGGTACGCAAGACTGTAGTTGTGAGAGTGAGGGTAGGGGAGAGGAAGTGAGGTGGGAAGGGGGAGATAATATTGTGGAGGTCACGTTGATGTGTGTGGGAGGGGACAGAGTAGGGGAAGTGGAGAGTGGGACGGTGAAAAATGAGGTGATCTGGGGGTAGGGAAGGATGGAGGGAGGGAGGGGAGAGAAAGTAGGGGCGTGTTAGAGGTAAGGAATATAATTGTAAAGGTCACATGGAGTAAGACAGCATGTTTTTTTTCTTAATTCTTGTTGCTGCCAAATGACTCGATCAACTTAATAGACTCTGCTTGTTGTGAAGGGGAGGCTGGGCTTGCAGTCGAAGGAGTTATGAAGTGCTCTTCTTAAACCCCTACAGCGCGATTACGGATTTCTTAACTTATTCCTGCTGCCTTGAGTGTTTTATTCAGCTTCAGAAACACCTCGTATTGTTATTATTATTACAGTACTTGCGGTAGTATTAGGCAAGTTAATAGTCCAGGTTCAACTGAAATGTGAACTTGGTGGACTGGAGGCTGAAGTTGCTCTTCTTTGACAGTCTACCATTCACCTTTTGGAGGACAGACATGGATCTGAGGGGCTTTTGAACAACCCAGCAGCACACCCAGGTTATATCGGTGCCACTGCATGAAGGCGTTCATCTCCAGCACTTACTTCATAGTGAAATAGTCTCCAATATTCCCCTATAATACTATAATGCATCTCTTATTTTATTCATGCTATTACCCCAAATTCTTAATAATATCAGGAGACACCCCTGACAGGAAGGGCGTAAAGATAATATTACGGGGGTCATATCCGGAGGGAAATTACGTTAGTGTGAGGATATTTGTCATTATCTCGCTGTATCTTTAGCAGTGTCTACTGCATCATAATTCTGACACTGTAATAATGACACCTTTAGCATTTATCCCTACCTAAGATGACGTCTCTCTCCCTCTCTCTCATTGTAATTGCTACCACCTGACAAATTAGTTTAGCTTATTAGTCTCCCCAAAGTGAAGGGGATTATAAGCAAAATTCTATCTATCTATCTGTTTACAGCCAGACACCATAATCCTGCAAGGGGTGGCCATTTGTCTTTGAGTTAGTGTTTTTACTGGGAGGGGCACTAACCCTCCACCAACCCACCTGTTGACACATAGGGAACACTCATGGGTTAGTTCTCTGGTTACCACCCAGTGTTGTAAATGATTTCGTGGCTAACAGGAAACCATTAGGCTTGCCACTCAATGTAAAGCTACCTGAAAAGGTCAGAAGAGCAATAAAAAGTGACAGGAAGGACATGGGAAATACGAAGAGAGGAGGGCAGACACAGAAAGAGAATGATAAAGATGGAGGAAGAAGTATGTGACACTACATCAAGTGACTGGATGATGGTCACCACCAATTAGCAAAATTCACTAACTAAGGGGCTGGATCCATTATGATGTGGCAGGGGTAAACCAGCTTTGCTGTCGGGCCCTGCTGCGGATGTCACTGACTGCCCTGCGTAGTTGACCCTCGTGCGGTGTGGTACAGTGAGGATCTGTCCCTTCTCCCCTTTAGGGCTAAGATGTGAATGAATGTTTATGAGTGGATGAATTAATTGGTAGTGTGTTGACCTGTCTCGGCTACCTCCCTTTTATTGGGGGAAGCAGCCTAGGTATATAGATAGATAGATAGATGATGAGCTGGTGATAGGTTAAGTATGAGAACTACATACTTGCCTGGTGGGGTTAACTCCCTAGAATACAATTTTTTTTCCAGGCTGAATAAAATATTCTGAAAGTAACAAGAATAACATGAAAACTACACCATGAGAGTGAAGTGACTAACCCCTTGTATCCGGTGACATTTTTAGTTTATTCTTACTACTTCCAAATGATTTGCCTCTCATGCTAAAGGGGTAAATGAAGTCCATAATGCTCCAGTTCGAAAAGTCTCTTCTAGGCAAAATAAAATGCATCTGGACGCAGCTAGAACAAATTAAGAAGGAAGCTACGATAATGAAGTGGTTTTCAACTTAAATATGATGCTCATGGCATTTGCTGCTTGCTTTTAATGCAGGGGAATCCCCTCCATCATGACCCAAGAAGAAATGAGTACATGTGACAATGTAGAAGGCAGAGACTATACTTTTTACATTAACTTGGCCCAGATTTTCATCTTTCTGGCAAGAATAAGACAGTGCCATAGCTCTCCCTCTTTCCGACAGCATTCTTCCTGACTGCTTTTATGTTCTTGTGTTAATCTCTTGCTACAGTTCAGAATTCAAGATGGTGAGATGTCAGTTTTAGGCCAAGTCAAAGTGAAGAAATACAGCGATGAGGTTAGGCTGTCACAAGGAGTCACATCATACCTGGCAGTTACCCTTCACCTTTCATTTTGTCTCTTAAGGCCTGTATTCTCGTCAGCTAAAGAGGCTCCCTAGAGCCTCTGCCTTACCAGTTTATGTTTGTATATGGTACGTTAATACTTTCCTTTATGTTGCTTATGGAAAGTATACAGTGTTGGGAAAATATAAGTAACAGAAGAGAATACCAGGCCATACTGTGAAATGCAGATTGCTGAGATACAAGTCCTAGAATGCCTCTTACATTACAATCACTGCCACTTTCACTTTCTCAAGCTTGAAGTTGACATACATATATCTCAAGCTGACACATTTATAATCTCTCATTCCACTCTGCCACACTTCATTCATAAATAAAGCAACTCCTTCCTTGCATCTTCCATGCCCCTTCATGCCTGACCTTACAATTTTATGCAATATATATAAACCATTTTGTTATTATTTGGCAAAGTCATCATGCTTGTTTGGTTAACAGCAATCTCCATAATCTCCAAGTAAAGTGTTGCTTCATCTGTTTGTCAGTGTGTCTGGTATAAACCAAAATCCATATATTTCTTTAATGAATGTTTAATTGCTCTATATATAGTATTATTCATATTTACAAAGGAAAAGGGGAATAAGCAGTGTGTTGTAATCACAGGGGCATTTGCCTTCTCAGTGTAATAGGAAAAGTATATGGTAGGATACTGATTGACAGAGTTAGGGAAATAACAGAGGAATTAGTTGGAGAAGAACAGGGAGGTTTTAGGAAGGGAAGAGGTTATGTAAACCAGATACTCATTCTTAGATCCTTAGTGGAAAAGTTTCCAGAGAAGAGAAAGAAGTTATATGCAGCCTTCATGGATCTGGAGAAAGCATATGACAGGGTGGATAGACAAGAAAGTATTAAGAATATATGGAGTGGACAGGAAGTTATTGAAGGCAGTGAAGAGTATGTATGAGGGTGCTAAGGCTGCAGTGCGTGTGGATGGCAAACTGAGTGAATCTTTCCATTTGAAGGTTGAATTGAAACAAGGATGTGTCATGTCTCCATGGTTGTTCAATCTGTACATGGACGGGGTTATAAAAGAGATACAAGGTCGGGCAGTGGATGCTGGAGCGGCCATAGTGAGAGAGGGCAGTGTTTGGAAACTCCCTGTACTGTTGTTTGCAGATGATACTGTGTTGTTGAGCGAAGACGAAGGGGAGCTTCAAGGCTTGGTAGATAAGTATGGGAGAGTGTGTAAGAAACAGAATCTAAAGGTGAATGTAATGAAGAGTAAAGTGATGGTCTTCGAGAGAAGTGAAGTCAGTGAATGTACAGTGAGATTGGAAGGGGAGGATATGGAGAATGTGAGTGCATTTAAGTACTTGGGTAGTGTGATGAGTAAGGATGGAAGTCTGGAGGGTGAAGTGCTTGAAAAGGTGCAGCAAGGAAGGAAGGTTACTGGTTCACTGAAAGCAGTGATAAGAAATAGGGAGGTGAGCATAGAAGTGAAAAAGTTGTTACATGACAATATTGTGATACCAACTCTAACATATGGAAGTGAAGCTTGGACCCTGTTGGAAGGACAGAAGTCAAGAGTGAGAACAGTGGAAATGAGTTATTTGAGAGGAGCATGTGGAGTCACATGGAGAGACAGACTAACAAATGAGGAAGTGAAGGAGTGTTGTGGTGTGGATGTGGACGTGATAGGAAGCATTAGGAGAAACAATAGGAAGCATTAGGAAAAACACGTTAAGGTGGTTTGAGCATGTGAAGAGGATGGAGAGTGAAAGACTGACGAGGAGAGTGTATGTGAGTGAGGTGGAGGGGGCAAGAGGGAGGGGGAGGCCGAGGTTGAGATGGAGGGATGGAGTGGAGAGGTACATGAGAGAGGGAGGTGTGAGTTGGGAGCGGGGTAGTGAAATGGCGGGGGACAGAGCAACATGGAGGCGATTTGTTTGTGGCCACCCTGTGCGGGATTGAGGCGTCTGGCAATAGATAGATAGATAGATTCATATTTACAAAAAATTAAATCTTAATTCAACATTTTCAGTAGTCTAGTTGTGTTATTTGGTACTGAGAGACCTGTCCTAAGTGACAGAGGAATTGAAATACGCAGAAAGGTTACTTACTGAACAGGGAATGGGAGGCTAGACCCTGCCCCCAATTAACAGCTACAAACGATGTAGCAAACCACCACCCACTACAAAGGATGTAGCAAACCACTACCCACTGGCTGTGTTGAAACAGTTTTATACTTTTTACAGCACAGAAGCAGTATTCTTTTTCAAGCTTCATGTCTGTAGAGATCAAACAGCCTCACCCTGGATCTCCTTGCCTCTCATAAGCATGAATGTTATAGTCATGATGAACCATCCATATATCATCCAATCCCACGTTGCCCCACGAGTAGTGCAGGAGCCAGGGTCTAGGCAAGTTGGTCCTGACAATTAAGATGAGAGTGACCAGCTTCATTCATCCGTGAGTAGCACCATGCAAGCAATAAACCCCAACCACCCCTTGGCTATAAACCTGCACTGGTTGAATCTGACTGGAGCACCTTAATTACCCGTTAAACCACTAGATGCCATAATCTGGTTATATGGTTACCACCCTGCATAGTAAATGGTTTCCTGGTGTACAGGAAACCATTTGGCTTGTTACTCAGTGTAGAGTCACCCACAGGCAGAAGGAAGAGGAAAGAATGAAGGAAAGAAAGACAGAAGAGGGAGTGTAAAGTCACCTGTAGGCAGAAGGAAGAGGAAATAATGAAGGAAAGATAGAATAGGAAGGAAGGAAGAGAGGAAAGGGCAGACACCCAAAGCAGCACTCATCAAGTGAGAGGATGGTGAATAATAATACTGTGATATAGGTCTTATCTAAAGGTGTTTCCAACCATGCCTCCTTATAAGGTAA
Organism: Birgus latro; assembly: GCA_018397915.1. Taxonomy (NCBI): domain Eukaryota; kingdom Metazoa; phylum Arthropoda; class Malacostraca; order Decapoda; family Coenobitidae; genus Birgus; species Birgus latro. The sequence continues at coordinate 27,779 of JAGKTI010008549.1, forward strand.
ATACTGTAGCTGAATGTTATGGCAAAGCATCCAGTACTGAACAACACTTTGCACATATTCATATGATACTCACTTCAAATAAGTTTTTATGTTTACTTCAATATTATTACTAAAAACAGAGACAGGCAGAGCATCCATGATATTCTAATGATTATTATTTTTTTAAAGGAGAGAAGAAAAAAAAAAGGCCAGAAGTCTACTAGGATTAAAAAACTCAAGATTCAATCATTCTGAGATACCTGGACACTGTATTTAAAAGACTGGTGGTTATAGGCACAGGGAAATACAGCAGACTGAGGAAGACTGTTCCATTGCATAAATGAATGACTGAGATTATCAGTTAATTTTTGCATTACAGAGTTGAACAGAAAATGGGGTAGAAAGGGCTGCTAGATGCAAGCTATGAGCCTGCCATACTGGAGGAGGGATGCATGCAGACGGTTCGGAACAGCAATGGCAAAGAGTAAAGACGAACACCGATCACTATAATAAATATGCAGTTAAAAAAATGAAAATGTGGAAGTCGAGAAGCTGAGGATCAAAGAAATGGCAGGTGAATACAGGACTATTTAGGGGAGGAATTAGAATCAGTGAATTGGAATGAAATGGATCTGGACAGCCTGTGGAATGCATACAAGGATTGCTTAGTTAGGAATGCTAAAGCTGTGTGTGGTGTGGCAAGAGTAACAACACTGAAGAAAGTTGTGGCATGGTGGGATGAAGAGGTTAGGACAGCAGTGAAAGAAAAGAGGAAGAAGTGGCTAGAGTGGTTTTAGGACAGGGGTTCAATTGAAATAACTGAATATATTGAGAGCAAGAACCACGTAAAGAGGCTAGCGAAGAAGAAAAAGGAGGAGGTAAATGATGATCAAGGAAGAAAAATGAATGTAAATTACTCTGAAAACAGGAAGTCATTCTGGAAAGAGGTGTGGAAATGTAGAAGTTACTGTGCAAAAGAAATGTGAAAGTGTGATGATAGTACTAGATTATTAACCCATGGGGATGAAGGACCAGATGGAAAGTATATTTTGAAAGCCTGATGAATGGGAATAGAGAGGGCAGAGCCACTGTAAACATGGTTAGTTTTGGAGGTGTGCAGAGAAGGAATGCAGTGACAGGAAACATGACACTCGCACATGTGAAGAACGCTGTGAAATTGCTGAAAAATGGGAAAGCAGCTGGGGTTGGAGAGAGTAGAATGAAGTGCATGTTGAGATATGTAAGAAGGCATGGATGAGTGAAACTGTGCCAGCAGAGTGGAAAAAGGCTGTGACTGTACCCCTGTACAAAAATAAATGTGAGCAAAGTGAGTTCAAGAATTATTGTGGCATAAGTTTATCGAGTGTCGTAGGGAAGGTATGTGGAAGAATTATTATAGAGAAAGTAAGACAGATATCAGAAGTCCTGGTGAGTGATGAACAGGGTGGCTTTAGGAGTGGCAAAGGATGTGTGGATAAAATATTTGCAGTGAGACAGATAGTGGAGAAGGGCTGTGAGATGGACTATAAGGTGTTTATGGCATTCATGGATCTGGAAAAAGCATACGACAAAGGAGACAGAGAGGGATTGTGGAAGGTTTTGTGCATGTATGGTGTAGGTGGTAAGCTGCTATGTGCCATCAAGAGTTTTTATGATGGTAGTGAAGAATGTGTATGTATAAATGGACATCTATGTGAATGGTTCATGATCGGTGTGGGCGTGCGATGAGACTGTGTGATGTCCCCATGGTTGTTCAAAATATATATCGATGAGATGATGAAAGAAGTAAAAACATGAGTAATGGAGAGGGGGATGGCATTGGTAATGAATGGTGATGGATAGAATATCTCACATTTGTTGTATGTGATGATGCAGTACTACTTGCAAATACCAGACAAAAAACTTGGTAGACTAGTGTAGTTCTGTTGATGTCTGTGAGCGTTGTGCCTTGAGAGTAAATGTAGAAAAGAGTAAAGTGATGGTTATTGAGAGAGGTGACTCCCAGTGCGATGTTACAGTGAATGGAGAGGGACTGGAATTGGTGAGAGAGTTCAAATACCTGGGTACAGTGATCGAAAAGAGAGGAAAATGTGCAAGAGAAGTGGAAAGTAGAGTGACATAAGGAAAGAAAGTAGCTGGTGCAATGAAGGCCATGATAAGAAACAGAGGCTTGAGTGTTGCAGCTGCACTAGGCTTACATGAAGGAGTGTTAGTGCCAACTTTAACATATGGATGTGAGACTATGGTGTGGCATGAAAATGAAAAGTCAAGAGTGAGAGCAGTGGAGATGGGACTGCTGAGGAATGTATGTGGAGTACCGAGAGTGGATAGGATATGAAATAATATGATTCGTGAAAGATGTGGGGTGAGGAAGTCTGTGGACACCAGAATAGAATAGTGTACTGAGATGGTATGGTCATGTGGAGAAAATGGATAACAATAGAGTGGTGAAGAAGGTACATCTGAGTGAATTTGAAGGAGGGAGGAGGCGAGGTAGGCCAAGGAGAAGGTGGATATGATGGATGAGCGTGTGTGGAAGAGAGGTTTGGAAGTTGGTGAGGCTAGGGGACTGACAAGAGATCGAGCTGGCTGGATGAATATTGTGAGGAGAAGCACATGATCGGAAATTTGACACCCCTTTTTAATGTTACAGCATCTGGATTGACTCTATTGGATACGCGTATGTGAAGCTACAGAATGTTGTGAATGTTTTTGGCATTTCAGATAGAGGCAGGATTCCGGGGGCTTGAATGATGATTGAATGGAAGCGTGACCCATTGGATTGGGCAAATTTGGTCTGTCTGGACATTGCTACTCCTCACCCTGCCCTAGGGTGGAAAAGGAGGTCTGAATGATGATGATGATGATGATGATGACAGAATTTTGTACTTCAGAATGGCATCTAAAGAATCAATATACAGGTGGCTCCCACTATAACAATGAGATGCATTTGGGAAAACTGATCGTTGAGACAACGTATCACTAAACGGGGATGTTAAAACTAGAAAGTATAGGGATGTGTTTGGGAGCCTTGGGATTCTCCTCCCAACCAAGTCCAAAACCCACCCAAGTGAGTCCAAAACAAGTTTTTAGCTCACCTATATCTCCAAACAGCTTTAAAACAAGCTAAACTAAGCTGAAAAGCAGTTTATAGGTCACCTAAGCCCAAAAATATAATCTGAAAATCATCAACAATAAGTCTGGAAAAAAATCACACTTAGTAAACTGTACACCAAAATGACAGTGTTCACCACACCTATGACTAAGACACATTAATCTAAATCAAATAACAGTTTATAAATCAACCTAAACACAAAATTCAAGTCTAAAATATCATCACAACCCATCACATAACCAGGGACTGGTTATCGTTAGGCAGGGAAGGGTGTTAATTTTTTTACATTGCTAAGGCAGGATATCACATAAAAGGGGATCATATAGCAGGGTATACCTATGTGGTATTCAATGAAATAAGAAGTAATCAGAGATACTGTGAGAATGAACCCAAATTAACTGCAATATATTACTGATATCCTCAAACTGTTTTATTAATGAAATGGAAACAGATGATATACCATACATACTTTTCAACAGTATCAAAATACTATGCTCTTTAGTTTGATGTATATTTATTAAGTATGGTAACAATACAGTTGTTAAAAAACTAACCTCTACTCAGTAATGGCTTACTGAAATACAGTACTGTACACAGTAACATTTTATCAAATTATGACACATCTCATCATGCCTCTGACACCTTCCCATTCTTTGGGTGAGGTGCTGGGGTGGTTTTCAATCGCCCCTGAGTGTGTGGTCGTGAGTTGCCTGGGCTGGCATGCTGAGTAATGTTGGCTGTAGTGGATGTTGTAGATGTAAAGTTGGTGCCGTGCTGGTGAGGTGGTGTGCTAGTGGCTGAGGTGGCAGGGATGTGGCCAGTGTGATGGTAGTGTGATGGGGTGGCACTGTTGTGGTAGCTGTGATGTGGCACAGTGGTATCAGCTTTACTGCGTTGGTGGTGGTGATGTTGGTGACTGTGGTGAGGTGTGGTGCTCGGCTCATTGACACGGCGGTGATGATGGTGTCTGGAGTGGTGGTGGTGGTGGTGGTGGTGATGGGATGAAGGCTGAGAAGGCTGACTAGTGGAGGACGCTTTGCGTTCAGGTGCTGTGGTACCACTACGACGATCTCCACTGGTGTTGGTGTGTAAACGTTCAATGGATTCAGACAGCTTAGCTAAGTTTTCCATCAGCATGCGCATGTTGTCGTGGGATGTTCTCAAACCATCCTCAGATAAAGGATACACATCCTGTTGAATGTACAAAAGATCAAGTAATCAGTACACTGTGAATAATGAAAGTCACAACCCAGTCTAATCATAAGTACATAAATGTATGGTAATCAAAATCTAAAGCTAATTACATTAATTAAGGAAAGAACTCACAAAGTAAATATATGAGTCTCACAAAAAAGTCAAAACAATTGAATGACAGGATGAACTGTTACAGCAAGTCTACTCATGCCTGTTAGGATGTATAGATTAAAAAATTATCAAGCATGATACTCATTACACATATATATTTTGTATGGTAATGTTCCATGATTGCATAACCAACCTTTTTGTTTCATCTGATGGCTCTTTTCTTAGCTGCATGACCTCCTAAACCATTTCAGTTAGCCATGTCTCCCTCCCTCCATGTCATTTTTTGTGACCTCATCCCATGTTTTCTTTAGTCTGTTTGTAGGGGCTGTCCCTTCTATATTCACGTCTGTCCAGTGCTTTAGCCAGTTACTTTCACTTGGGCTCCTAACCTCACTAAAACACACTATAACACTCTTCAGACCATACAAAACAAGGCCCTAAAAATAATCACAGGCTGTTATGAGAGTAAGTGATAGGATATTAGTAGTGAAAATTTTGGTCGGGCAGAAATTGGTTTCAGTTATATCGGCATATGCTCCACAGGTGGGATTGGATGACGCAGAGAAGGATAGATTTTGGGATGATTTAATACGTGTAGTGAGTGGTATGGGTGATGATGAGGTAGTGGTTCTTGGAGGGGACTTAAATGGTCATGTGGGTGAAGCAGCTCAAGGTTATGAAGGAGTCCATGGAGGATGTGTGTATGGTGTGAGGAATGTGGGAGGGGATAGAATACTCGAGTTTGGGGAGGCTATGGACATGATTGTGTGCAACACACATTTTAGGAAAAGAATCAGCCGGTTGATTACGTATGAGTCCGGGGGAAATAGTAGTCAGATAGATTATTTTCTGGTCAGGAGGGTTGATAGGAGATTAGTGAGGGATGTTAAAGTTATAGGAAGCGAGGAGTGTGTGCAGCAGCACAAACTGCTGATTTGTGACATGGTGCTTAAGGAACGAGTGATGAGAAGGAGGACATATGTACCTAGGAGGAAAATATGGAAGCTGGGAAACCAATCAGTGAGGGATGCCTTTTATAGTGAGATGAGGAGAGTGGTGGCTGAACAGGAAGCCGTAGATAGAGGCGTTAATGAACAGCATAGAGCCCTTAAGAACAACCTCTTGAGAGTTACCGATACAATATG
>JAGKTI010008550.1:15652-33313 GCA_018397915.1 Birgus latro
CTGGATACAGTGGGGGATATACAGTGAGGGAGGCATATATACATAATGGCATAATACATAAACATATACGGGGAATGGTACAATATATTTCTGTGCTCCACAATTAAAGGCCGTAAATAGCTACTCCAGGACTTTCCTTCAACCATCAAGAGAGGGGTGTTACATGCGTCAGACTCCATGAAACTGAGTATAGTTTCCATTCTGTGGACAGTAATTCTCAAAGTTACTTTTTATAACATTATAATTATTTAGCATCTCTGTTCAAAAGTATACAGCCATTTGGATTTTTGAGCATTCAGGATTTTCGGGTAATGGAAATTATAACGTTTTATGTTCAGTTTTATCTTCATCTAGCAAATCTTTTTAAAACATTTCTAACAATTTTCCACATTAATCTCTCATATTTTAACTATGGTATCTACACAATCTGACATGAAGCTTACTACCACATTAATCTCTCATATTTTAACTATGGTATCAACACAATCAGACATCAAGCTTACAACCCAGCAAAATCTTTTTTCTTGAGTCTCTCAAAGTGTTGCTCACCTCAGTCTTATACCTCTTCTTAAATACATGCTTTTGTTTATCATTCCTTCAAGATAACTATTTCAATATTTTCTGTAGCTGTTGTGTCCCCAGGCTCATCTGAACATGAAATCTGATGGCCGGCAGGCTGAAGCTGTCCTTCACAAGCAATCCACTATTCTCCTCTCAGAAAAGATGTTGAGGGATGTTTGTACTGTATAAGTGCACAGTGGATCAGCCCAGTTATACTGAGACCCACATGAAGTCATCTCTCTACAGCATCAAAACATTTCCTAATGGTATGTATAAGGGTGACTGGTCAAACTGTAAAACTTTATGTGGCACAAACGATACTTTGTGAAAAAAGCTGCAGATTACTGAATCATCATGTTCAGTTGTTCTCTTAAGTGATGCTGAAAATGTAAGCAGGCAAGCACACAAACATACACACCCACACTCTAAGGGCAGCAACGCACTTACTTTGGCCTGGAAGTGATGTCACAGCGCAGCGTGCAAGAGTGGAAGGGGACAGAGGGTGGGGCAGAGAGCAGAATGTATGAGACACACAGATACAATACAAATATCACAAGCACAATTAATATACAAAACCATACTCATTCAGTGGAAAAACTTTACTTATGGACTTGAGACAATTTAACGACTCTGGACAGGACAACTGCTTATGAACAAGGAAAATAGTCATTACAGTGCTCCACAACAAAATTATAGTTCGATGGCATTTCATGTAAATATAATTCAACAATATGTAAAAAAAAAAAAAAAAAACCATTAGGCAAAGACTCCTATGCTCACAGAAAGATTAGATACTCAGCCCAAATGCCAATTCATAAATGTTTGGCCTTATTCTTTATTATTAAAAACAAGGCACAACTCACTCATCAGAACTCTGCAAGAACTTCAGTAATAAATATGACATATATACAAGTCTAAATACTACAGTATGATGTAATGAAAGCAAATGAAAACTACAGTATCACTTGTTTAAAAATACACAAAGTTTAAATGGCCACAAGCATAACAACCTACATAATACTACTATGCATTATTAAATGATGTAACTAATTAAAAAACATCTTATTGCAGATGTTCATTTGACACTGAAAATGCAGTGCACTTGTATTGGATCCTGTAAGGTTACAACAAAACACAGCTACTATATATTGTATATTCCAATTTTTTCTTAATCATTAAAAAAAAAAAAATTATGCAGCCCACAGTCACTTCATTATTATCATATTCTGTGGCAATTATGACACTATACTGTGACAATATGTCCTGATTTTGGAAGTGCAAATCTTCAAACAAATAAATAAATAAATATAACAAATAAATAAAACTGACTCCACTAACCTCACAAACATCATAGTTTGATATAGTTTTTTCTTAAATATACTGAGTAAACCAGGTGCTACTTGTTTTTCACAACAAATCAAAGGTGTTACTTAAATCATATGTCCTTTACTATAGAAATTATCTAGGAAAACTACTAGTGAGGTAAATGTCAGTAAAAGAGGCGCTTTAATGCAGCCTAAGTTATACCACTGCCTAAACTCATCACTTATAACTATGAAGATGCACAGTGACTTAAGTATTTTTTTAGAAAAAAAAAAAAAAGAGGACATCCTAACTGCCGAAAAATATGATAATCACAAAACAATTACAAACCAGAATGACAATATATTCCACAGAATTAATACTAATCACAAGTGAAGCATGGCATCAGCAATGAACTGTTAAAGGCACGAAATAATGACAGCCCTGTACCTGATCTCATAACTACTCCAACTGTAGTCATGGGCATTATGAGGTAGAGCTTAACCTACTAGTCCCTACATATTGTTGCTTTTCATTTGGTAGTATCCTTCACTGTAATAAGCACTGTAACATTTTCAAAGCAGATAACGAAGATACTGTACTGTATAGTACACAGCATTTCTGTATAGCTATAAATTCATCTTGACAGCACTGTCAAATTTATATAATCATTTCTGATACCCTACTCTCTACCAAGAACCCTTACTGTGTGATAGCTGTAACAGAACTGCCCCTAGGCTACCATCTCCTTGCATGCTTCAATTACTCTTTCAGTTGGTTCTGAATAAGGATGCTTTTATGTGGTGACATCAATATAACTTGGTGGCTCTCTGCCCAGTTACACAAATGTCTCTTTACTCTCTCCCTAGGCTCTGAAATGATGACGGTGGACTGCACGAGAAGGGCAATTTCAGCCTGCAGTTCATCGAGTTCATGTCTGTATAGACCTAAGGATACAACAAAAACAACAGCTACTCTCATTCACATTTCTTCCTCCTCCTTCTCTCCCACAATGAACTCTTCCACACTATAGTCGATCTCTCTCTTCCAATAGCACCCTCATTCTAACTCTACCAGACTTGCTCTAGCACCCATGTCTATTCTCTGAGTTGGTCCACACTGTATTAAAGAATTTCTCCCCTTATTCTGCAATACTTTAAACGAAGGACTTCTCTCCCTATTCTGCAATGACCCAATCCACATTTAACTAACCATTTTTTCCGGGTCCCACAATTTTTCCATTACTGTACTTAGGCCATCCATCCTGCTTATGGTTGCAGGTTGTTCTGAGTATGGTAATTTCTATAGCCTGTTCCCTACAAAATTCTCTATGATTCACTGTCCTAGTTTCACTTCCATACAAGTGTACCTGAAAAAGTACACTTCCTCACTGGGTCCTGTTCACCTTGTAATAAACCATGTTACCCACCAGAATATTGATACATTCTTCAATTACTCTTGCTCTCTGATATGACTCCTTGTTTATCTTGTATTCCATCTTGCCATATTACACAAGACAGCTCCCACATACAGTATATAAACATATCAATCTCCTCAAGTATTTCACCTCCTATGAGTTCAACATGGTTTCTCTTTTTGTCCTTTCAGTTTATAAACTTTGCCATGTTGTATTATTTTCTTTTCTTCCAAACACCCTTGCTTTGTGGTTCTCTTCATTCACTTGAAAGTATCTTGTGTATTTCCCATCAAAATCAGTCCCTCCCTGTTTTTAGATCTTTCTCACTTTCTTTCAGCAGTAGGCCACTTCTCTTATTGACCCACCTTAAAAATATATTACTGTACTGTCAAATATTCTCAAATACAGTACGATACTCTACTATCTCAAAAGATACCAAACATGTATAAAATATGCCATTTCTGCAAACTAAAAGACCCCCCAAAATTACTCCCTTCTTCATTCTAATCAATATACTATAGGCACTAGTACTCTTTACTTAAGGGCTATAGAGTATTGAAATTCAGAATAACCCCACAATAGAAATTCAGAATAACCCCACAATAGAAATTCAGAATAACCCCACAACAGAAATTCAGAATACCCCACAACAGAAATTCAGAATAACCCCACAATAAGTTATACAGTATGACATGCACATACTGACTGTACATTACATACTTTTACTGTTAAACCCTTGTTTCATATTACCATACCGAAGTTAACTTACAGTGGTCAATCTGTGCCAATCTTCATGACATTCCTAACAACAGTAAGTAAAGTCTTATGCTATGTAAAAATACAGTACAGTACTTGTTAGTGGTTAACAATATTTCTCCTACTGTCTTCATTATTCCAAAATGTATGCCATTTCATCATTTCTCCAGCCTATCAACTAAATTGGAGAAGAAATACTGTAATAGGATACTATGATATTTGGTATAAACTAGTATTAATTAGACAATACAGGTATTAATACCAGTACTGAAGCTAATTTATATAATATATGAATATATGAGGTGTCTGCAAATGATCTTCACTCATAGATCATCAAACCTTATTTTCATGGAGTTCTTCCTCTTGAGGTGTGACATTGTCTACATCCTTCTAATCTGATAACATTCCAATATTCAAAGATTGTGATCACAGGGTCCTTTGCAAAAAACTAATCATAATGTTTTAGCATGAATAAACAGTTTCCTATTACCCCAGTACTTGGGCCACTCATGGAGCTCAAAATGAATACAGCAAAACCTCGATATAACGGATTTCCGGAATTCGCTTTTATCGGACTCGAGGAGCAACCAGACTAAATTCCTATATATTGGAAAAAGTCCGATAAAGCCAGAAGCAGTCCAGACTGCCTGACCACTTCAGCTATGTTCACCACAATAAGGTAAATAAAAGACATTTTTGTCAGTGTACAGCACAGTATTATTATACCAACTGATTAATGTAGTGAAGGTATAACATAGTACAGTACTGCAATGGTAGTGAAAACAGTTTAAAAACCAGTGGTGCAATCCGGACTAATGTCTGATATATCGGAAAAAGTCCGGATTAGCAGGGGAAAGTCAGGATGTCGCTTTTATTGGAATTTCGCATTTTTCGGAATGGTTAAGGCTCCAATTAGTCCGTGATAGTGAGGTCTTACTGTAATTTTAAAAACAAAATCTATATAAATCAATACTTGCATATTTGGTCATTTACACAGGAGGTAAATGATGATCTAGGAAGAAAAATGACTGCAAACTACTCATAAAATAGGAAGTTATTCTGGAAAGAGGTGCGGAAATGTAGAAGTGAAAGCGGAAAGAAATGTGATGGCGTGAAGGATGCAGGTGGTAGATTACTAACCCTAGGGGATGAAGTAAGGACCAGATGGAAAGAATATTTTGAAAGCCTGATGAATGGGAACATAGTGAGCAAAGTGGCAGTAAACATGATTGGTTTTGGGGGTGTGAAGAGAAGGAATGCAGTGCCAGGAGACTTGACACTTGCACAGGTGAAGAGTGCTGTGAAGCGGCTGAAAAATGGGAAAGCAGCTGGGGTTGATGAGGTGTATGCAGAGATGATTAAGTGTAGTGGAGAAAGTGGAATGAAGTGCTTGTTGGAGATATGTAAGAAGGCATGGATGAGTGAAACTATGCCAGCAGAGTGGAAAAAGGCTGTGATTGTACCCTTGTACAAAAATAAAGGTGAGCACAGTGAGTGCAAGAATTATCGTGGCATAAGTTTATTGAGTCTGGTAGGGAAGGTATATGGAATAATTATTATAAAGAAATTATTATAGAGAAAGTAAGACAGATATCAGAAGTCCTAGTGAGTGATGAACAGGGTGGCTTTAGGAGTGGCAGAGGATGTGTGGATCAAATATTTGCAGTGAGACAGACAGCAAAGAAGGCTTGTGAGAAGGACTATAAGGTGTTTATGGCATTCATGGATCTGGAAAAAGCATATGACAAAGTAGACAAAGAAGGACTGTGGAAAGTTTTGTGCATGTACGGTGTAGATGGTAAGCTGCTAGGTGCCGTCAAGAGTTTTTATGATGGTACTGAAACATGTGTAAGGGTTAATGGGCATCTAAGTGAATAGTTCACGATCGGTGTGGGCGTGTGGCAAGGTTGCATGATGTCCCCATGGTTGTTCAATATATATATGGATGGGGAGATGAGAGAAGTAAAAACATGAGTAATGGAGAGGGGGATGGTGTTGGTAATGAATGGTGATGGATGGAATATCTCAAATCTGCTGTATGCTGATGATGCAGTCTATCTATCTATCGCCAGACGCCTCAATCCCAAACGGGGTGGCCACAAACAAATCGCCTCCATGTCACTCTGTCCCCTGCCATTTCACTACCATGCTCCCAACTCACAAACCCCTCTCTCATATACCTCTCCACTCCATCCCTCCATCTCATCCTCGGCCTCCCCCTCCCTCTCGCCCCCTCCACCTCACTCACATACACTCTCCTCGTCAATCTTTCACTCTCCATCCTCTCCACATGCCTAAACCACCTTAACGTGTTTCTCCTAACGCCTCCCATCATGTCCTCAACCACACCACAATGCTCCTTCACTTCCTCATTTGTTAGTTTGTCTCTCCAAGTGACTCCACGTGCTCCTCTCAAATAACTCATTTCCACTGCTCTCACTCTTGACTTCTGTCCTTCCAACAGGGTCCAAGCTTCACTTCCATATGTCAGAGTTGGTATCACAATACTGTCATGTAACAACTTTTTCACTTCCATGCTCACCTCCCTGTTTCTTATCACTGCTTTCAACGAACCAGCAACCTTCCTTCCCTGCTGTACCCTTTCGAGCACTTCACCCTCCAGACTTCCATTCTTACTCATCACACTGCCCAAGTACTTAAATTCACTCACATTCTCCATTTCCTTCCCATCCAATCTCACTGTACACTCACTGGCTTCACTTCTCTCGAAGACCATCACTTTACTTTACTCTTCCCCACATTCACCATTAGATTCCATTTCTTACACACTCTCCCAAACTCATCTACCAAGCCTTGCAGCTCCCCTTCATCTTCACTCAACAACACAGTATCATCTGCAAACAACAATACTACTTGCAAATACCGGACAAGAACTTGGTAGACTAGTGCAGAGTTTTGTTGATGTCTGTGAGCATTGTGCCCTGAGAGTAAATGTAAAAAAGAGTAAAGTGATGGTTACTGAGAGAGAAGGTGACTCCCAGTGCGATGTCACAGTGAATGGAGAGCGGCTGGAATTGGTAAGAGAGTTCAAATACCTGGGTACAGTGACAGAAAAGAGAGGAAAATGTGCAAAAGAAGACGAAAGTAGAGTGACACAGGGAAGAACAGTAGCTGGTGCAATGAAGGCCTTGATAAGAAACACAGGCTTAAGTGTTGCAGCTGCATGAGGCTTTCATGAAGGAGTGTTAGTGCCAACTTTAACATATGGATGTGAGACTATGGTGTGGCATGAAAATGAAAAGTCAAGAGTAAGAGCAGTGATGGGACTGCTGAGAAATGTTTGTGGAGTACAGAGGGTGGATAGGATATGAAATAATGTGATTCGTGAAAGATGTGGAGTGAGGAAGTCGGTGGACACCAGAATTGAAGAGTGTACTGCGATGGTATGGTCATGTGGAGAGAATGGATAACAATAGAGTGGTGAAAAAGGTATATCTGAGCGAATCTGAAGGAGGGAGGAGGCGAGGTAGGCCAAGGAGAAGGTTGAGAGATATGGTGGATGAGTGTGTGAGGAAGAGAGGTTTGGAAGTCGGTAAGGCTAGGGAACTGACAATAGATCAAGCTGGCTGGATGAATGTTGTGAGAAGAAGTGCATGATCAGGGATTTTGGCATCTCTTTTAACATGGCAGCGTCCGGATTGACTATCGGATACGTTTGTGTGAAGCTACAAAACGTGGTGAATGTTTTTGGCATATCCGATACAGCCAGGATTCCGGGGGCTTGAATGATGAGTGAATGGAGGCGTGGCCCATTGGGGGCAAATTTGGGCTGTCTGGACATTGCTACTCCTCACCCTGCCCTAGGGTGGGAAAGGAGGTCCAGATGATGATGATGATGATGATGAAGCAATTTGTATCTTTCTAATGTGCTTAGAATAATAATGATAAAGTTAGTAATGGATTATTATGGACACGTTTGCAAGAGTATATACATCACTGTTAAAATAATATAAAACTAATCATAAGTTCCAGTTCTATTTTAAACCGAAATTGACTTTTCTCCTAATTCACTTACAAACTTTCATGAAGTAAATGAATATGGTATGCATAAGTATCATACCATGAGTATCAGAACTGTCAGTTCTGAGAGAGAGAGAGAGAATATCTTCTACATGGGGAAAATAGTTGGTGTGAAGACATATGGTGAAATAAATAATGAAACTGATTTCACTCTCAACTGGAAAAAAAAGTTGGTGTGGAGAAGACACAGTGAAATAAATAATGAAACTGATTTCACTCTCACTACAACAGTGCTATCCTGTATATGGAAAAATAATCCAGCATACTAATCAACCCAATCAGCTGTGGGATCTCTCCTCAGATGAATACAGTAATGTGACTAAGATATTCAATCAGTGTGCATCACCTCTTCCAATATTTGATCAGAAAAGTGGCCCCAAGGCCATTACCCCAGCCACCAGTCAAGGCTGGTGGGCTAGGGATCCCAGATGCATTGCCTGGGCCTAGGACTGTGCAGGGGGTGGGGCCTTTGGCATGTCTCTCCCCTTATTATTATACTGATTATGACCAAGTTAAAGAATGTAATTCAAAGCATGCCTGAAGACATTAAATGACCCAGGGGGATCAGAGTGGCTTTGTGGAATGTGGGAAGTTTGAGGGGAAGAGCAGGGGAAGTTGTTGAGGTAATGTGTAGGAGATGGGTAGATGTGGGATGTGTGCAAGAAGCCCAGTATAGAGGTGGATCATCCAAAAAGATTTCTGGGAGGGATTATGACAACAGGTTGTTTTGGCAGGGTAGGAGAGATGGATATGGGGGTGTGGGTGTGTTTGTTAGGGAGAAATGGTTGGAATATGTCATGAATGTTATGAGAGTAAGTGATACAATAATAGTAGCAAAAATTTTGTTCGGTGGAATGGTGTTTGCAATTGTATCAGAATGTGCTCCACAGGCAGGCCTGGATGAGGCAGAGAAGGATTAATTTTGAGATGACAATACATGTAGTAAGTGGTATGGGGGATGATGAAATTGTAGTATTAGAGGGGGGGATTTAAATGTACATGTAGGTGAAGCAGCTCAAGGATATGAAGGAGTACATGTAGAATGTGCATATGGTAAAAGAAGTGAGGAAGGGAAAGGATATTCAAGTTTGGGGAGGCAATGAACATGATTGTAAGCAACACACATTTTAGGAAAAGAGAGAGTAGGCTGATTATGTACGAGTCTGGGGGAAATAGCAGCCAGATAGACTATTTCCTAGTCAGGAGGGCTGGTAGGACATTAGTGAGGGATGTTAAAGTTATAGGGAGCAAGGAATGTGTGCAGCAATACAAGTTATTGATATGTGACACGGTGCTTAAGGAGTGGGTGATGAAAATGAGGACCTATGCACCTAAGAGGATAATATGGAAGTTGGGAATCCAATCAGTAAGGGATGCCTTCTATAGTAAGATGAGGACAGTGGTGGCTGAACAAGGAGACGCTGATAGAAGTGTTAATGAACAGTACAGAGCACTCAAGAACAACCTCTTGAGAGTTATTGATTCAGTATGGACAAGAGGCCCACTAAAGACATAAAGTGACTTGGTGGTGGGATGAGGGTGTAGAAGCTGCAGTTAGAGAGAATAGAAGGCTTTTCTGGGAATGCAAGAAGGGTGGTAGCAAAGAGGAATACTTGGCTGCCAAGCATAGGGCTAGAAAAGAGGTTTACAGGATGAAGTCTGAGTCAGAGACTTTTACTTGATAACCTAAATCATGTGGAAGGGAGGAATATAATTTTTAAGGTGGCAAATCAGATGAAGAGGAAGAACAGAGATATCATAGGTGAGCACTGCGTGAAGAATGATGAAGGAAGGGTTGTGGTGAACAGTGGGATATTAAAGATATATGGAGAGAGCATTACAGCCAGTTATTGAATGAGGAGTTTGACTGAGACAGGGAAGGTTTGGAACCAGCAGATCCAGTGTTTGGCCCAGTCAAACTCCTCATTCAACAACTGGCTGTAATGCTCTCTCCATATATCTTTAATATCCCCACTGTTCACCACAACCCTTCTCGCTTGACTGCTGAAATGTTGAAAGTTTCAGGACTTATAGGAGTGAGGTCGGCCACTGACCTAATAAGATTATATATGAGTGTGCTGTCCCAGATGACCCAGATGACTGACTGAAGAGTGTAACTGTAAATGTGTACAAGGGGAAGGGTGATGCCCTGGAAAGAGGAAATTATAGAGGCATAACGCTTTTGGACCAGATAACGACGGTAATGGAGAGAGGTCTAAAGGTGTGACTAGAAAAAGTGAATACTGATGAGATGAAGTTTGGGTTTATGCCACGTGGCTCAGTGGGTTAGAGCGCTCCGCTCTGGCCGTAGGGTTGGAGGATCGAATCCACCCAAGGGCCATTAGTAGACATCAGGAAGGGCATCCGGTCATAAAATGCTACAAGCTCCAATCCAAAAAGGCCGACGCATGCAAGCATGTTGCAGCCTTCAAAAACGAAACGAAACGAAAGGGACCAATGATGCCATTTTCATTGTTTGACAGCTTCAGGAAAAATACATTGAAAAGAAAAGGGAACTGTACTTTGTTTTTGTTGATCTTGAGAAGGCCTTTGACAGAGTCCCTAGAGAGGTGGTGAGGTGGGCAGTGAGAAAGCTTGGGATTAAGGAGTGGGTGGTTAGGGTCGTTATGGCCATATATGTGGGTGTTCACACCCAGGTAGGGGTGAATGGAGATTTAAGTACTGTAATGAGTTTTCTGTGAATGTTGGTGTGTATCAGGGGTCAGCCTTGAGCCACTTGTTGTTTGTCGTGGTACCTGAAGCCCTCTCATATGACCAAAGAAAAGGGAGAGTGGCCATTTGCGATTTGTCACAAGGGCTTGGGAAGTACCTCCATTTTGTGCAGTGTTTGTGATAAGTGGGTGCATAAGAGATGTAGTGGTATTAGAGGTAGACTGCGAGATAATGCTGATTTCATGTGTGTGGTGTGTCAGGGAGAGCATGTGAACATTGCCAGGTGTGAAAGGACTGAACTTGCTGGTGAGTCTCTTGAGTGTGTGGAAGAGTTTTGTTATTTGGGAAACATGTTATGTGCTGGAGGTGGGGCAGGAGATAACTCTGTGGCAAGAAAGTGAGGAGTGCCTGGAAGAAGTTCAGGGACCTGTTGCCTCTCCTGACACTGAGAGGGCTCTCCCTCCATGCTATGGGATCCTTGTATGCGGCATGTGATAGGAGTGTAATGTTGCATGGTAGTGAGACCTGGGCAGTAAAGGAAGAGGAAATTCGCAGGATCAAATGTACAGAAATGGCAATGATTAGTTGGATGTGCAGTGCATCCTTGTGTGCAAGGCCTGGGGGGCTGGATTTACCATGGAAGAGTTGAGAGGTAAGATGGGACTGGAGTGTATTGGTGATGTGATGAGGAGAGGTAGATTGAGATGGTTTGGGCATGTGGAGAAAATGGGGAATGATAACTGGGTGCAGAAAGTGAGAAGTGTTAATGTTGGGGGTAGGGTAGTGAGAGGCAGACAGAAGGGTTAAGGGACTAAATAAGGCAGCTGCCAGAGATCGAGCAGCATGGAGAGCTGCCATTAGGTGACCAAGGCCGACTCATGCAAGAATGTTGGAGCCTTCAAAAACAAAAATGAAAATGAGAAACGTCTTCATAATGATAATCACGGAACACTCATGAGAGAAATGGAAGCAGAAGTGTAATACAGTATATTATGTGGAAGGCTGATTGAAGAGCTATTAGAATACGGGAACAGCTAATAATATTACAATAATATAAACACAAATGGGTATGGATTGGTCAAGTTCTACGCTGATAGCTGACAGATGAATAACCATGGTTACAGAGTGGCAACCCAGATATGGAGGGAAGGGATGATGGAGACAGAACAAAATAGATGGATGGCATATTTAAAAAATGGTAGAATAGGACAGAGGTGGATCAGAGTGGAAAAAAGTGGGGAAGGCTTATGCACAACATGAGACTGGCAGGCTAATGAAGAAATTAGAAAGTTATGACTTAAAAGGATATACACTGTGCTTTATCAAGATCAAGGAACATACCACTCCTCTGAATGAACAGTACTCTGAAAAGCAGTATTTCATTCATGCATAGGTCAGCTTTGATCACCTGGTGGCAGACCATGTAACAGCTGGTGACCTTAAGGTAGCTGTTCCACCAGTGACACTGTCTTACCATCAGATATATTTTATGTTTATTTGTCCATTTATGATACTAAACTGATGTCATGAAAGAAAAGAAATAAAAGATGAATAAACAACTCGTACCAGTGTGCAAGTATCAACTCTAACTGTGAGCACCTGTGGCTGTGCTTCCTCTGTAAGAATGTCAATTACAGCATATTGCTTTTTGCCAAGATTGTGGCCACACATTTTTATGATAGCTTCTCCAAGGTGGTCTACCATCTAATACCTATTGTGCATTATACTCTAAATAATTTTTCCTTCAAACAATGCTTAGATTCTAACAGAACATACATGTAAGTCACTATATCATTATCACACTGGGTACCGAGCTCTCTCCTAAAAAATCCCTGACTGAGGATGACCATGGCAAGGACAATTCCTGATGTTTCTTACTTTATCCTTGAATCTCCTCTACCTCATTTACCTACTCCTATCTCTCACACTTATGTACAATCTGAGACAAAAATCTGCCTAGTATTTCACCTCTTATACTTACCATTTCTCCTCTGCTGGCTAAAATTCCTATACTGAGAGAGGTTTGGTATGTTCCTTCACCCACAGATGACTCTACTAATATGAAGTGTCTGGGACGTATATGGAGGATATGCCCATGGTGTGACTTAAATGCAGTGGAATAATACATGTACTTTTGCCCCTGGCTGTACTGATACCCCTTCTCTTCAGCCATGCCACTTAATTTCCAATTATCACATCCCAATTCTAGCTTTCAAGAACTTTCTGGACACACTACTGACCATCGTTCTTAGAGTAAATAGCCTACAGCATATAACTTCAAACTGTGGGTATTTTGTTGTGGAATTAAGTACTGTACCTCCATGTGACAAAATTGTTCACAGGTTTTAGACTGACAGAACTGGAATTAATATGATCAATCAGAAAACTGTTGTAATGAAAAAAATTAATAATAATAATAAATTTTAGAAACAGACATCATACCACCTCTAAGAAATAATTACCGTACACTGTGAAAGGGTTAGCATTAATCACCATATAAGTTCCTGCTTAGTGGTATTAGTTATCATGTTCTGAAACTTAACTTCTTCAATCAAAAGTCCTTTTCCACTTTATTCTTGCTAATGACTTTATAGAAAACAGTATTTCATTCTCTTTAGGAGAGACTTTTTGAATGGAAGAGTTAGGTCCAGTCTCTCATTTTCAATAATGAGGTGCTCTCCCAACTTATAAAACTGTATGGGGGTAGCAAGAATAAAATACAAAAAATATGTCAGTGGGTTGTAGGGGTTAAGATATATGGTACATGTGAGTATTACAGTCCTACTGAAATGAATGCACTCTTACCTGCTACTCCAGTTTTGTCTAAGAACCCACCAAGGTTGAAGTTGCAATTGCTAGATGCTAAGTACTGTGTGAACCTCTGCAAGACAACATCACACCATTATATACAGAGTTTGGTTTGTTCAATTACAGTAATTTCTTTGTAAACAGAAATGGAAAGGTCATTAATAAAACTTATGAAAGTCATCTGTGCACATTTTTCCAATTTATCCCACTTTCATCTTCATAATGTGCATTTCATAGATCTCAGAATCATAAAACAAGAAGACATCTAAAACACAGCAGCACACACAACTAAACATATACTTTTCATAATACAGTGCAATAACTATGTTCAACCATATTCTTCAACATAGTCACCATAGTCTTCATTGTCAATCTGCAACTGGTTTGTCTTGAAATCATCATCATCATCAGATTTGGAGATAAGTGGAATATGATACATAACAATGGTGCCAATATTTTAATTACTGTGTGCACAATGAGATGGCACTAAATTTTATGATTAACTATAATCCTGTCTTCTCTTTCTTTCTGTGTACTGCTAATTCCTCCATAAGCATCTGTCCCTTCCTCCTTACCCACCACCTCCCTCATTTCCAAAGCTTATCCTCCCACTCTGCCTTTTCCTCCCCTTACCTCATTGCCATAACACATGAGGTGATGGACTGTAATAAGTGCCTTGAACACTATGACCCAGGACTGCATCTGTGCCCGCTCAATCAGCAGGTTGGCTAGCTGTGGGATGGATACGTTGGGCTCGTTGGTGCATTGCAGCAAATCTGTGGAAGAATGGAAAAGGCTAACAGTTTGTATAGCTTAACATAGGATTCAGAAAAACATTACCTGACAAGGATCAGTAGAGCAAAACATTGTTATGGTACTCAGCAGCTGTGTTTTTATTACCATTACAGTACTTGTGCACTTTAGAAATGTAAATAAATGGTCAATATACTGTAGTGGTAAAAATTATATGGCTCAAGGGTTCACAACTTAGTTCAAACTATTAAAAACAAAATATAGTAACAGGGCAACGGCAACAAATTGGACCAACATTTAATATCAGTAATAAATCTCCTACACCAGCACTCAAAATAGCATGGTGTGGTATTGTTTGCTTAGTGCCAGACTTCACCTCCATCCCATCCGTGGTCGTTTTCCACGTCATCAAGTTTACCAACCAGCTGGGGGTTTCCAGGCAACAGTCACAGTGAAGGATGGGAGGGATGGAGGCTGGACCAACACAAACACACATTTTTTTTTTTTATGTGACCGATTGTGGGCATAGGCTTCTCAGCCTGCTATCAAGGCCCAGCAGTCCTCCTACATACCAACACCTCTACATGTCACCACTTCGGCGCTAACACCCACCGTCCATATTGAATACATGCTAGGGCTGTCTCATACAGGACTGGTGTTGGTATTAGCGGGGGTATTTTTACGACATGTCGGCGGGTCTTCTGGTAGATCAGTAAAGCCTGATTTAATGAGACTCGAATCCTTAAACTGTTCCCTGCCCCAGTGAGGATTCGAACCTGGGTCCGTCGGACTGCAAGCCACCTCTCTACCGATCGAGCCACCACCTCCCCCATACCTTCACATACTGTACCCGCTCAAACTTACAAATTACCTGTTCAGCAGTATATTTATCTACCTACCTACTTACTGATATTATTTATTTATCCATTTATTTATTTTATTTGTTTACCAGACAGACAGACAGACACACACACACAAACAGACACACACACAAAGTTAGGAAGTTCAACCCTACACATACCAGAAAGGGAGAAGGGCCTAGGAGAGATTATCAATAACAGACTATCTCCAGCTGACCACAGCAGTGTGAAGGTACAGTATGTAACATGTATTCATTGCCTGCTAATGTGAGAATAGCATTCACATATATATATGAAGACATGCTGAGAAAAATAATAACATCATTCATCAGACCAACCCTGGAATATGCATCAGTAGTCTGGAATCTTCATCTAAAAAAACACATAGATAAGACTGAAAAATTACAAAGGGCAGCTACAAGATGGGTACCAGGCTTAAGGGATCTAAGCTACGAAGAAAGACTAGAAAAATTGAATTTGCCAAGACAACAGGAGAGAAGGAAACGAGGAGACATGATTATGCTATACAAATGCATCTCAGGGAAAGAAAATATAGACATAAATGAATATATAACCTATGAGGATGCATCAGCATGAGGACACTGCAAAAAACTACATAAAAAGAGAGGCTATAAAGACGTAAGGATATTCAGTTTCCCAAATTGGGCAACTGATCAGTGGAATGCACTACCGAATGAAATAGTGTGTGCCAAAACTATTCATATTTTTAAGGATATGCATGATAAATACGGTTTAATACACCGGACAGTAAGAGCTTGATTCATTCCTGTAAAGATAGAATTAGGTAAGAACACACACACACACACATACACACACACACAGTGATGGATCGAAACTACAACTAGCCTACATCAGTAAAGTGCGCTCTGTGAGCGCGTGACGAGTGAGCGAGCGTTAGTACAAACGCCTATCATCATAATTTCATCTTGGTGTAAACTTTCAACATTTCTGGTGAGGCAGTTGAACAATAATTGAAGAACAATTGAGGTTAAATATTTTCTTCCTCACGTTTTCTCTCTGGATGTGCATATAGCGAGGCACCATAGCAATTGTAACACGTGCAATGTTCAGTTCTCTGCTCCCTACTTGCCGTGTTAATGAACTGCGTCGGTAAACGCTTGGCTATTGATCGAATGATATAACCCAGAATTGGGGTGATTATCCTTGCTAGTTTCACCCCCTAAACATTGAAAAAACGTCCATGTAAAATTATAAGCTTAAAATCCGATATTTTATTGTTAGAATTCATGCAAGAAAACAGTGTTACAACAAGAAATCCTATTTAAATCTATTTCATAGCGGAGCATGTGCACTGAAGCCCTCGGTACATTCCCTTGGAAAGCTCGGATTACAAGGGGTTTCTTTGGTCTCATGAGTAAATATATAGCTAAAAAATTTATTGAATGTATCTACTAACTGCTGAAGGAATATCTTCTCTATCTCGCATAGCAGAAAAGCTATTAGCCTCTGAAAACCATCGCGGTCCAGTCGCGTCGTGCTGGGCCGTTCAGCAAACAGTAAGCATCCTCATGGCTCCTACGTTATTTGTTTAAAGAATCTGATGCTGGGAAAGTCCTGCTACACCTGACATTTGGCCCGTGATGTTAGCCGTGAGAAAGAGACGCGAGGGAGAAATTGACGGGATCTCTGCTTTGTATAGAAGTGTTTTTCCCGCCTTGCCCCGCGGAGGACACGATACCGCCTGCGGTCGCTATTAAAATTACTGTATACCGCGTAATATAGCCAGACCGCGTAATATAGCCAGGGGTTTCTCTCTCTCTCTCTCTCTCTCTCTCTCTCTCTCTCTCTCTCTCTCTCAGCTAGGGAACATTATTTTATACTGCATGGAACCAAGCCAACGCAAAACTGAATTCCGCTACTAGAAGGTAAGTTTTTGCAGTCACACATTTCCTCCTCCCCTCCTGAAAAAAAAAAAAAAATCACTTAGAGTTAGAGCGGTTGTTCGGCGGCAAGTTAAGATTTATTCTGTTGAAAAATTATTGACAAAAACATTCCTTATTTATACGTTATTAAAGAAAGAACAGTGACATGGAATGGGTGTCTGGAGAAATGCGAAACTGGGGTTTGTGAGGCCGTAGAGTTTCTCGCTTACAGAACCGGGGAATTCCCCAATCTAAAAACTAATGGCCTTATATAACCTTGAACGGCCTGACCAACCTGCAGGCATGTACCCGGTATTACAAAGGAAGGGGAGGGGAGGGGAGATGCATCCACAGGATGACTTTAAACTCCGTGCTTAGGTCTGGCCGACTACAAAGAACAAGCAATGGGAGGTACTGATGCCTACACGTTATAACTGTTTATGATGTAGTCTAAATTAGGCTAATATGAATTATGTTCTCGGACTGATAAGGCAAAAGAAGTGTGACAGTTGAGGAATATTTTTATTTTTGTTTTTGTTTATTTATTTGCCTGTTTATCTTAGTTACTTCTGCAACCATCAGGCAA
>JAGKTI010008551.1:0-27922 GCA_018397915.1 Birgus latro
ACACACACACACACACACACACACACACACACACACACACACACACACACACACAAAAGTAATTGTATTAGCAGTAGACTGAGAAATAATGCTGATTTCACGTGTGTGGTGTGTCGGGGAGGACATGTGGAGGTTGGCAGGCATGAAAGGACTGATTTTGCTGATGAGTCTCGAGTGCATGGAAGAATTCTGTTACTCGAGAGATATGTTATGTGCTGGAGGTAGGGCTGGAGCTAGCTCTGTGACTACAGTGAGGAGCAGTTGGAAGACATTCAGGGAGCTGTTGCCTCGCGTGCCATTGAGAAGGCTCTCCCTGTGTGCTAAGGGATCTTTATTTGCGGCATATGTTAGGAGTGTAATGCTGTATGGTAGTGAGACCTGGGCAGTAAAGGAAGAGGATATTCGCAGGCTCAAATGTGCAGAAATGACAATGATTAGGTGATGTGCAATGCGTCCTTGAATGCGAGGCCTAGGGGGTCTAGGTTTACAATGGGAGAGTTAAGAGGAAGGATAGGACTTGAGTGTATTGGTGTTGCGATGAAAAGAGGTAGATTGAGATGATTTGGGCATGTGGAAAGGATGGGGGATGACACTGACTGCAGAAAGTGTGAAGTGTGAATGGTGGGGGTACGGTTCCAAGAGGCAGACTGAAAAAGACCTCAGATGAGGTCATTGAGTGAGATCTCAGGAATAAGGGACTGAATAGGGAGGCTGCCTGAGATCAAGCAGCATAGAGAGCTGCCATCAGGTAGCCAAGGCCAATGCACGCATCCATGTTGGAGCCGTTATAAACAAAACGAAACTAAACAAATTGATATAGAAGAACATTTACATTATTGTTTTCATCACTTATATAAATTTAATATACAATAGATGAAGCAAAGCTAAACAGGGAATGTTTATATAACATTCCTAATCCATGGTTAAATATGTACTGGACTGCCCCTGGGTTCTCCTAATAAATTAATTAGATCAACCAGAATATTAATCGCCACCAAACTCCTACACCACCACCACAAAGACAACATTAAGCTGCCTCCTTTTCTATCCTCCACCTTCTGTACCCCTACACCAACCATTCAAACCACCTGGAGAACAGTTCAAAGCTTCTCAACTGACCATCTTCCCCATCATCATATGTGACATAATCTAGTAGACCCAATTAATACTAGAAAAGAAAAAAAATCACAAACTACAAGACAGCAAACTGCCGACAATTCATACATGACATACATGCACCCATAACTTTCATCCTGGGCTCTTTTTCATTCACTGGCATAGCAGTCTCCACCATCAACAGGATCATTACTACAGCCAGCAAAATCCACATTCTTAGTGACACCATCACTAATATTGAACTACACTTCTCTCTTGAAATCAAACAACTCATAAATCCAAGAAACAAATTAAAACAGAAAACACAGCTGACTCCAACAAAAACAGAATATATAAATGTCATAAACAATACTATTAACTGATTAATGTTTGCAAACAAGGCAACTGGAATATTCTGGGGAGACCTGAGATCACAAACAAGCTGCAGCATTTTTGGATGACAGTATCAAACATCCATGTTAAAAGAAACTCACCATAACCAATTCTGAAGTCACTCTATACATCACAAAGGTACAAGAAGACAAGATATCATGCATCAATAAACTATAAAATACATCAACCAGAAATAATAGTAATAATAATAAATTTCCTTTTGTTTCATTTCTAAATGTTCC
Source organism: Birgus latro (assembly GCA_018397915.1). Lineage (NCBI taxonomy): Eukaryota > Metazoa > Arthropoda > Malacostraca > Decapoda > Coenobitidae > Birgus > Birgus latro. Next base: position 1,731 of record JAGKTI010008551.1, read on the forward strand.
AACATGCTTCACTGCATTGGCCTTGGCCACCAAGTAGCTCTTCATGCTGCTCATCTCTTGTAGCCTCTCTATTTCATCCCTTAGCCCATAGTTAATTGTGTATGACCTCGTTCTAAATCTTTTTCAGTCTGCCACTTGCAACTCTACCCTAAATGCTCATACACCTCACCCTCTACCTCCATCTTCTCCACATGCCGAAACATCTCAATTTACCCCTTCTCATCACATCACCAATACTGTACATTTAGGTACACTCTTCCTCTTAACTCTTCATTTGCAATCTTAACTCCTCTAGGCCTGTCATTCAGGAAGGCATTACACTAAACTTCTTCCAATCTCTCCGTAATGAGTTGACTCCAGCCCCACCTCCAGCATATATCATGTTCCCCAATTAACAAAACTCCTCCATACACTTGGGAGAATCCCATGCAAGATTAAATTTTTCCCCCACCGCTCTCCTGTATGTTCTCCGTTATATACCAGACACTCCAAATGACATTAGTTTGCAACTTACCTCGAATACCACTACATCTCTTATCCACCCACTAATCATAAACGCTGCAAAAAAATAGTGTTATTTCTCACACCCTCTACGACGGGCACGTAGTACCCATCTAGCAACAAACTCTCATCCTTTTTCTGCCCAACTCTCTAATGCAAGAGTTAACCGTGACTCCCAGTCCTTCATTTATGGAACTGGTCAACTCTGGAACTGTCTTCCTCTGTCTGTATTCCCTACTTCCTATGATCTCCAGTCATTCAAACGCAGTGTGTCCAGGCTACTCGAAATGAATAGATCTTGAACTTGGCTCTCTTTTGTATTGTTTTTGTTTTTCTTGGAAGGAACAGTATGTGGGCCCATAGCCTTTGGTTCCTTCTTCCTTGCATTAAAAAAAAAAAAAAAAAAAAAAAAAAAAGAGAGAGAGCTACATCTGGCCAAATCCCTTCTGCTAAGAAAGCACCATCACCTGTCCTAGATACTTTTATTTTGTCCATGTTTATTCTCAAATTCCTTTATCCCATTCCATTTCCCTGCTTCCTAAGTTTTTCCTCTGCCATTTTCATTCTCTCCAATCAGCAACAAGTAATCAGCATACAACGCCTCTCATGGGAGTCTACTTCTGAAGCCATGCAAGAGAGTTTTAAGCACCATAATAAACAATAATGCGGTTAAAACTGACCCCTGAGGAACACCAATGTTCACAGAAAAGTAATCATTCAAATCTCCATTCACTTGAATCTGGGCGCTAGCACTCTCGGATGCTGCAGTAACCTCAAACCAACTGTTCTTCAGTCCCAAGCTTTCTCACTGACCATGTCACCAACTCCCTAGGAAGTCTGTCAAAAGCCTTCTTCAAATAAACAAAAACAGTATTCCTTCGTCGTTTTCATTTCGTTTTTATTTTTGAAGGCTCAAACATGGTTGCACATGTCGGCTATGGTCACCTAATGGTGGCTCTCTATGCTGCTCGATCTCTGGCGGCATCCCTAACCCTGAGGTCACACTCAATGACCTTGCCCCAGGTCTTTTTCGGTCTACCTCCCACTACCCTACCTCTAACATTAACACTTCTCAATTTCTGCACCCAATTATCATACCCCATCCACTCCACATGCCCAAACCATCTCAATCTACCTCTCCTCATCACAACACCAATACACTCCACTCCCATCCTACCTCTCAACTCTTCCATCATAAACCTAGTCCCCCCGGGCCTTGCACTCCAGGATGCACTGCACGTCCACTTAATCGCTGTCATTTCTGTATGTTTGTGCCTGCAAATATCCTCTTCCTTTACTGCCCAAATCTCACTACCATACACCATTACGCTCCTAACACATGCCACATACAAAGATCCCACAGCTCAGAGGGAGAGCCCTCTAAATGTCAGAAAAGGACACAGCTCCCTGAACTTCCAACCAATCCTCGCCTCCAGCACATAATATGTCCCCCAAATAACAAAACTCTTCCACACACAAGAGACTCACCAGCAAGATCAATTCTTTCACGCATGGCAGTCTTCACATGCTCTCCTCAAAACACTGCACACGTGAAATCAGCATTGTCTCGCAGTCTACCTTTAATACCACTACATCTCTTATGCACCCACTTATCACGAACACTGCACAAGGTGAAATTACTTCCCATGCCCTTGTGATATATTGCACATGGCCACTCTCCCTCTTCTTTGACAGTACTGCCCCCAGCCCCAAAAACAAAACTCTTCCACACATTGAAGAGACTCACCAGCAAGATCAATTCTTTCGCGCATGGCAATCTTCACATGCTCTCCTCAAAACACTGCACACGTGAAATCAGCATTATCTCGCAGTCTACCTCTAATACCACTACATCTCTTATGCACCCACTTATCACAAACACTGCACAAGGTGGAATTACTTCCCACGCCCTTGTGACATATTGCACATGGCCACTCTCCCTCTTCTTTGACAGTACTGCCCCCAGCCATCAATACCATCACATTTGTTTTATCTGCATTTACTCTTAAACCCCTGTGCCCCATACCATCTCTCCACTTCCTAAATCTTTCCTCCATCTCCCTCTCATTCTCTGCAATCAAAACCAAATCATCAGCATACAATATTTCCCACAGGAGTCCATTCATGAAGTCACATGAGAGAGCTTCAAGTACCATGATAAATAACAAGGGGCGGGACGACAGCAAGGGGGCCAAACCACCGCAACCCTCCCCCCCCCTTCGGTCGCCTGGGCAAGTACCACATCTCTCCACACACCATACACAACTACACCGTTTTTTCTACACAGAGAAATGGCTCCCCAGCGGTCATTTCTCGGCGACTTCTTCTCGCCGGGGATATTGAGAGCAATCCAGGACCCACCAACAAATATACATGTCCAACATGCTCAAAACCTATTACATCGAGCCGAACGACAAAGGGTTCAGTTCAGTGCAATTCCTGCAAGAACTGGACCCATTACACTTGCACAACACTTGCATCCAGAAAAGACTACACAAACACCTGGACCTGCTCCTTATGTTCCTTCCCCCCACCCACTAACCCCCTCACCAACCCTACTCCTACTTCCCCCACACCTCCTCAACCTTACCCACCAATCCTTCCCATGCCATCCAATCCCCTAACCCCTCCTATCCCACCCCGAACTAATCCACCCCAACCCTTACCTCCACCACAACTTTCTCCTACCCCTTCCCCTCCACCCTCACCACCATCTCCCCTCCGTGCTGCAGCACCAAAGACACACCGCACACATAACATAAACATTCTCCAACTAAACATCGATGGCATAAACACAAAAAAACAAGAACTCACACAATTCATCAAACAACACAACATAAATATTGCCATCTTATAAGAAACAAAACTATGCACAACACAAAAAACACCTACATTTCATAATTTCACCACCATCAGACAGGACCGGGCTAACGGTGGTGGTGGTGGACTCATCACCCTGGTACACAAATCTGTAAACTTTTCAGATACCAGTGCAGACACAAAGTCACTTCTCCCCCCACATGACACTACAACAGAAATACAACCAGTTAAAATAAGCACTGGTAACAAATCACACACGACAATCGCCAACATATACATTCCCCCCCAGTCATCCCCCACAGTACCACACAATTACTCTCCACAAATACACCACATCACTAACATACCCAACATCATCCTGGGTAGTGATTTCAGCGCGAAGGCGTCTACCTGGTATGTCAACAACCCTGACACAGACAGAGGGCTGGCACTACAAACCCAGACAGATCACCTTATCGTACTCAATCATCCCAATCTTCATACCCATATCCCACACCAAGCCCTCTTCCTCCCATCATCCCCAGACATCACCTTTTGTTCCCCAAACCTCACCCCCACAACTTCCTGGAGAGTGGTCAGAGCCCTTGGCTCTGACCAACTCATGATCATCATCACTACCAAAACCAGAATCACCCCAGCTGGCCACAGACACACTTACACTAATTATAAGAGAGCCAACTGGGAGGCCTTCACAACTGAAACAGAACAACACTTTGAAACATTAAACAGTACATTCATCACAAACACCAACACCGCTGTGCACACTTTCAATACAATTATACAAAATGCAGACAAAAGACACATCCCCAGAGGCAACAGAAAAAGACACAACCCCAATTTCACACCAGAAATTCAAGGCCTCATCAGACAACGGGACACACTATGACACTCCCGAACACCACATACGCATGATACCATACAACAAATACAAGAACTCAACACTCAAATAAACAATAAAATATCAGAACAGCAAACACTAAATTGGAATAAGTATCTCCAAACACTTGATCACAAAACAAATACCAGCAAACTCTACAAAACACTAAACAGCATCACACTCTCCAACAGCAACACTACACAATCACACGCTGCCATCACAACAACAGACACCATTCCTTCAAACAAACAACAAGCAAACACTCTCATCAATCACTTTTCACATGTCAGCCATCTAAACTCGATCGGTAGAGAGTTGGCTTGCAGTCCCGAGGGATCCAGGCTCGAATCCTCGCTGGGGCAGGGCACAGTTTAAGGATTTGAATTTCATTAAATCAGGCTTTACTGATCTACCAGAAGACCCGCTGACATGTCGTAAAAATAACCCCGCTAATACCAATACACCAGTCCTGTATGAGACAGCCCTAGCATGTATTCAATATGGACGGTGGGTGTTAAGCGCCGAAGTGGTGACATGTAGAGGTGTATGGTATGTAGGTGGACGGATGGGCCTTGATAGCAGGCTGTAAAGCCTATGCCCAGAGTCGGACACATAAAAAAAAAAAAAAAAAAAACCTCATTGTGACGACCGACGTATCACCTGAAGTAAGAGACAGTTCCCCACAGACCCCGACTTCGCACCTTTCACTTACAACCAGACGAAGCACATCATCAGCATCCTCAAGCACTCATCTGCCTGTAGACCAGACAACATAAGCAACATACACCTTAAACACATTGGACCACAAGGCATACAAGCACTCACCAACATATCAAACTACAGCTACTCACACAACATAATACCCAACATCTGGAAGCATGGCATTATCATCACTATCCCCAAACCCAACAAAGACCCCACATTACCTTCCTCACACTGCCCAATCACACTCCTCTGCACCCCCTCCAAAGTCACTGAAAGGCTGGTACTACAACTAGTTACACCTCACACCCCCCTAGCCCCACCACAACATGGTTTTAGGCCACTACACTCCACAAACACTCTTCTTACAGACCTCACACAGAGATTTTTTGATGGCATGAATTCAGCTAGGCCACCACATAGAACACTCCTTGTCACACTAGACATTAGTAAAGCTTTTGATTCCATCCACCGCCACAACCTCACAAACAAAATATTCAACACAAACATGCACAATAACACAATAAGATGGCTAGCAAACTACTTGGCAAGGAGATATGCACATGTAACTTTTGCTGGTCAGTCCTTGAACATCAGAAACTTCACAAATGGTGTCCCCCAAGGATCTGTCTTGTCTCCTACACTCTTCAACCTATACATGCATGACATACCCACACCCCACACACAACAAATACACATAGCTTCCTATGCAGACAACATAACACTTACATGCACACACCAAAACACAAACACAGCCACACAAATCCTCCAACCTTACCTCAACACACTACATGAATGGTTCACCACAAACAGACTCAAAATAGCCCCAGCCAAATCTACAGTGACCCTTCTCACAAACTGGACAGCAGAACACAGTCACATTCCACACCTCACCATAGACAACACTCCCCTACCACACACACACACACCCAAAATCCTTGGTGTAACATACAATACATCAATGTCATTTAAACAACACATCACAAACATCAAAAATAAATTAACACCTATGCTCAATGCCTTGAAGTCACTTGCCCATACAACATTTGGACACAACAAAGAAACCACCACCACAGTATACAAACAATATATACGTTCAGTGATGAATTATGCAAGCCCTGCTTGGGCTCCTAACCTCACTAAAACACACTACAACACTCTTCAGACTATACAAAACAAGGCCTTAAAAATAATCACAGGCTGCACAGCTACTACACCTGCAGACCACCTACACCAAAAAACCAAAGTCCTCAAAGTCAAGGATTATCTAGACATGAGAGGCACCCAAACTCTCGCTGCAGCCTCCACAAACCCACAACATCCACTACACTACATGGCAGCCCATCCACACACACCAAGGAACATCAAAACAACACCCAGCACACGATATCATACACAAATACTATCATCTCTTCCCCCCTGCCTGCCTCAGACCAGCTTCCAGAAGCATATTCATACTCAAATCACTCACTGTTCCATTCAGTCACTCAAAGACAACACACAGCTGCACGCACGGTCTCCTGATATCCATCCATCCTTCTGAATCCTGTCTCCCCCGTGAGGACAGGGTCCACCTGGGCAGGCTGAGACGTGGGCATCATCCAGCCCTCTTGAGTTATCAGAAGAGGCTGGATGACTCCGTTGCTGACGCCTGTCCAGGATGTAACCCAGCACCCCACATTATTAAGCACATCATGGAAGACTGCATTGCACACAATCACCTATGCCAACAACACAACATACACTCCTTGAGAGCTCTGTGGGAAAGCCCAGTCTCTACCATGGCCTTCCTTAGGGACTCGGGGCTGTTCGGCCAGACTGCCTAGGGAACAACTACTACTGCTACTACAACAAGGGGCTCAAGACTGACACCTGATGCACACCAACATTCACGGAAAACCATCACTCAAATCTCCACTCACACTTACCTGGGTGCGAGCACCCACATACATTGCCATGACGACCCTAACCAGCGACACCTCAACCCCAGACTTTCTCAGTGCCCACCTCACCACCTCTCTAGGGACTCTGTCAAAGGCCTTCTCCAAATCAACAAAAACAAAGTACAGTTCTCTTTTTATTTCCCATATATTTTTCCTCAAGCTGTCAAATAATGAATATGGCATCAGTGGTCCCTTTGCCTGGCATAAACCCAAACAGCATCTCATCAATATTCACTCTAATCACACCTTCAGAACTCTCTCCATTACCTTCATTCTGTTCTAAATGCTTTATGCCTATATAATTTCCTCTTTCCAAGGCATCACCCTATCACCCTTCCCCTTTACACATTTACAGTTACATTCTTTAGCCAATCATCTGGGACAGCACAATCATATATAATTGTATTTATTGGGTCAGTGACTAACATCACTCCTATATCTCCTGAGGCTTTCAACATTTCAGCAGTCAACCCAGTCACACCTGCTGCCTTCCCCACCTGCATCCTGCCTATTGCCCTGCTCACAGTAACTGTGTCAATCCCAGGCTAAGGGCCAAACACTGGATCTGCTGGTTCCAAACCTTCCCTGTCCCAGTCCTTCCAATGTATTTTTGCTGAAGCTGTTGGACAGTTAGTATTGCATCAGTGGACCCTTTGCCTGGCATATACCCAAGCTGCTTCTTATTAATATTCACTCTTTCCTTTATCATACCTTCCATGGCTTCCTCCATTACCTTCATAATTTAGTCCAAAAGCTTTATGACTACAATATACCATTTCCAAGGCATCCCCCCTTCGCTTCATAAACATTTACAATCATGCTCTTCAGTCACCTGGAACAACACACTCATGCTGTATGTAATGGAATTTATTAAACCAGCAACTGAACCCACTCCTGTATCTACAGAGCCCTCCCAACATTTCAGCAGTCAACACAGATACACCCACAGACTTCCCCAGCTCTACTGTCAACTGCCTTACCCACAATTTCAATATCATCCAATGGTCAAGGGCCATAAAGTGAATATGGCATTTCGAAACTTTCCTTGGTCCAGTCAAACTCCTCCTTTGGCAACCAGTTGTAACAGTGAATAAACACCTACACATCCACTTCACACTCAGGGCAATGCAACACCTCAGTCAAAATACTTTAACTACAACCCCGCCTCCCCCAAGACCCCAGGACATCTACCCACTCAAGGCATCATTAAATACAGCTGATTGAGTTCATTTAGCTAGACTCAGATGAGGAGACCACCCAGCCCTCTTGAGCCACCAGCTCAGATTTGAGTTGGGTAGAGTCACAGATGATATGTGCCCCACATGTAGACTAGGCCCACATGACATGACACACAATGGAGCACTGCACAGCACATGATACACTAAGACATATAATATACACATATTCAACAGCACAGGGAAACTGTAGTACATTTCCACAGAGACAGTTGCTTTCCCGCAGTCAATAGGTTTGCTTGATCAAGCATACTGAGGTTGAGCAATACAGTAAGACCTCACTATAATGGACTAATTTGGGCTCAGACCAGTCCGAAATATGCGATTTTCCGATAAAAGCGACATCCAGACTTACCCCTGCTAATCCGGACTTTTTCCGATATATCAGACATTAGTCCGGATTTGCATCAGTGGTTTTCACCACCATTGCAGTATTGTACTGTGTTAAACTTTCACTACATTAATCAAATGGTATAATAATACTGTACTGTGCACTGAAAAACAAGTCTTTTACTTGTCTTATTGTGGTGAACATAGCTGAAGTTGTCAGGCAGTCCGGACTGCTTTCTAGCTATATCGGACTTTTTCCGATATATAGGAGTTTAGTCCGGTAGCTCCTCGAGTCCGATAAAAGCGAATTCCGGTCTACTGAAGTCCATTATATCAAAGTTTTACTGTACATATGGAGAATGTGAGTGAATTTAAGTACTTGGGCAGTGTGATGAGTAAGGATGGAAGTCTGGAGGGTGAAGTGCTCGAAAGGGTGCAGCAGGGAAGGAAGGTTGCTGGTTCGTTGAAAGCAGTGATAAGAAACAGGGAGGTGAGCATGGAAGTGAAAAAGTTGTTACATGACAGTATTGTGATACCAACTCTAACATATGGAAGTGAAGCTTGGACCCTGTTGGAAGGACAGAAGTCAAGAGTGAGAGCAGTGGAAATGAGTTATTTGAGAGGAACATGTGGAGTCATATGGAGAGACAGACTAACAAATGAGGAAGTGAAGGAGCGTTGTGGTGTGGTTGAGGATGTGATGGGAAGCGTTAGGAGAAGCACGTTAAGGTGGTTTGGGCATGTGGAGAGGATGGAGAGTGAAAGACTGACGAGGAGAGTGTATGTGAGTGAGGTGGAGGGGGGGAGAGGGAGGGGGAGGCCGAGGATGAGATGGACGGATGGAGTGGAGAGGTATATGAGAGAGGGGGGTGTGAGTTGGGAGCGTGGTAGTGAAATGGCAGGGGACAGAGTGACATGGAGGCGATTTGTTTGTGGCCACCCCGTGCGGGATTAAGGCATCTGGCAATAGATAGATAGATAGATATTTCACACTGAACCATATACAATATAAAACACTATCACATGATTCCATCCCAGTCTTTTCTGTTATTCCCTTCCCTTCTGTATGGCGTAAGAGACCGCCTGTTCCCTTAGCAACTAATGCATATGTCTATGTATCTCTATGGCATAACATAATGCCTGCTATGGTAGGTCAGTTATTTCACTAATCCAGGCACTATATGTTTCACATATGTAAGTAATGGCTTCACTATAAGGGTAAAATACATCATTTTACAGGCAGGGTGAGTGGAAACCCCGCTATAACAAACCAGACTACTGCCTCTAGGCCTAACGGCTGATAACAGGCCCCAGTGCTTTACAAACAATATATCTATGTTCAATATACACAATCACTTCACAGTATAGTCAAAAACACTGTACAGTCACAATATTTCAATAATGGCTTCAGCCTCTGGTGGGAGGGGGAAAATGGTGGATTTAAAGGGACAACACAACACAGCTCGACCCTGCTGTCTGGCTGCTAGTGGAGCACTGAGATTCTATCACTACTTACAGGCACATAGGAGTCATTGCAGTGTTGCCAAAGTCTTACCTCGGGCGAGACATGTGGCAGCTAGAATGCTACAAAATTTGACGCAAATCGACCGAAAACTTATTTTTTGGTTAATTTTTTTCGCGTTTTCACGCGATTTGAGGCCCTGTGCTTTGGCACACCACACCACATGTAACGCAAATTGCGGTACTGTGCGCGAAAGGGTTAATCAGACATATATTACTGAACAAAGAATTTACTAACACTGACACTTTGGATGAACTGCTTGATGGAGCCTGAAGATGAGTTCTGAGGCTGCGAGCAGTGGTTAGTTACCACTGGCATTCTCACTGATCCCTGCCACCACTGTTAAGTCCCCCACACCACCACCTCCCGATGCTTCAATATCAAAGCCCTCAAAATCTAGTGAGCTCATCAAGCTCCCCAGTGTTGTCAGTGTCCTCGTCCACAGCACCGTCGTCCTCCCCACTGTATGTTCTCCAAAGCCTGGGCTTGTTGAATACAAGAGGAAAGGAATGATGTTATCAAAGTCTGATGACATGCATGAACTCTGGCGCTGAAAAGGTCCTTGTAATTAGTCATAAGTCTATCCACCATCGGGAGGAAGGTGTCCCTGATCTCTGGCCTCCCATCACATTCCTCAATTTGCTCTTTCAAATGAGCAATGATTGTCAGCAAGTCTGTGATTTAGCAAAATGTTGGCTCACCTGGTGGGACAAGTAAGGGTTCTTCCTGAACTTCGTTGTCACTAACTTGTTTGTTTGTTTCCAACATCTCCTCAGTGGTCGGTTCAGGCTTAGGTGGCTCAAAACAAGTGACTGAGGAGATGCGGGGGCTTGCAAAAATCGTAGATAAATTGCGAGACTCCGAGGAAAAAAACATTCCCTTGCCATCGCGTAACAAAATTTCGCGAGAGTATATATTGCAAAATTAGTGAGGGTACTGTCCTCGCTTGCGGCTGGACACAGCCTGCGTCAATTGATAACGAGAGGGTTTAATCTGTCACTTCAAGCATTTAGGGACAATTTCACAATAATTATTTCAATACTGGCAAATACCCAGCATACTCAAAATCAAAAGGAAACAAAACTGAAATACTAGTGACTTCAGTTTTCATGTACCCCCCCTTTAACCTCCACAGACCTACTGCAGGTGATTGGCCATAGCCATATTTTGTGCATTGGGACCTGCTGCAGGCAACTGTAGAATGGCTACCAAAAACCCATGAATGGAAACCCCGCCTCTTTGGTGACATAAATGGTACCTAGCCAATGGAAACTAAGAGATCGGGTGGTGGGAGGCATGATCCAGCCTCCTCCCCCTGTTTGGGAAGGAACCCCCCCCCACACCACTTCTCCACCTCCCTCCGCCCCATGAGATCCTGCCGTCTGTGTCCCCTCCCACCCAAACTAACCCCCATACCCCCACTAGACCATATTGGCTGTGTGTGGCTGGTATATTCCCTCCCTTTCCCCCATCCTGATGCCCCCACACTCTGTCCCTACCTTCCTATTCCCCTCTTATTTTGTCCCATTCTCACTCCCAGCGAGGGGTGACTTTTTTACCTTTTGACGGTCAACATTGCGGTAACTATTAGACATATGAGTGAAATATTCATTTTCTGGTGTGTAAAAGCAAGCTCTTCAAATCCGTAAGACAAAAATTTACTTTGGTGAAATTTTTTTCTCTCTTTCTATATGCGAGGGGTAACAATTTTTATTTTTGACTTTCTCTGACAGTCAAGTAACCATTAAGCATATGAGAGTGAAGTATACATATTCTGGTGAGTAAAATTAAGCTCTTGAAATCTATAAGACCAAAAATTTACCTTGGTGAAATTTGAAAAATCAGACCCTAAATGTGCTTCAGGGGTAAGGCAAGGTGGGAGAATTGCAGTCTTCAGGGGTTAACAAAATCCAGTATACACCACAGGATAAATTTTAAAAAAAAAGAAGAAGAAGAAGAAGAAGAAGACATACAAGGTCTGTCCAAAAAGAAACCAAACTTTTTAAAAGCACACCAACTAGTCAGTGTAGCGTGATTGCAATGGGAATGCTGTATAGCAGCAACACTGTGTAGCTAGTCTAACACTAGCCACATCATGCCACATCACTTAGTCATCAAAATACATGCACTTGAGTGAATGTGCGTTAAGTGCACTTTGCAATTTGTTGCAAGGTGAATAATGAAGGATCTTGAAGAAAAATGTATCTGCATGGAATTCTGTTTTAAAGTGGAAAAAACTTTTACAAAGACTTTTCAAATGTTGTAACAGGCATGTGGGGAGGACTGTTTTAACTGTAAGCGATGTCACAGGTAGATCCAGCGGTACAAATCAGGAAGAACATCTACCAAAGATGATCTCAAATCTGGATGACCTTCCACGTCAACAGATAATGATCATGTTGAGAGAGTGCATGCTGTCTGTGATGTTTCTGAAGAAATAGGCATCTTTAAAAGTCTGTGTCACATGATTTTAACTGAAAAACTTAAGAGGCGTCGTGTTGCCGCAAAATTTGTGCTGTGTCTGCTGACCCATGAGCAAATAGAGGACCATGTCACGGTCAGTCAGGAGCTGTTTGAGTGTTCAAGTACTGAAAAAAATGAAAAATTTCACACGTGATGAAACATGGGTATGTGGCTACAATGTTGAAACAAAAAAGCAGGCATTGCAATGGGTTGGAACATCATCACCGTGACCAAAAAAAGAACATCAGAGTCACTCAAAGGTGAAGGTAATGTTGATCATCTTTTTTTACTGGAAGGACATCATTCACCGTGAACTTGTTCCACATGGTCAGGCTGCCAATAAAGAATTTTACTTGGACACCCTGAAGTGTTTTTGAGAGGCAATGCAAAGGAAGAGACATGAGGCATGGACATACAAAACCTGGATGCTACACCATGACAATGCACCTGCTCAAGCAATGTTGTTTATCCGTGAGTTTTTTGCGAAGCATGAGATGACTATCATTCCTCAGTCACCATACTCTCTGGATTTGGCCCCTGTGAACTTTCTTTTTGTTCCCAATGTTGAAATCCACCAGAAAGGTTTCCAATTTTACATGATAGTGGAGATAAAATAAAATTAGCCAAGTGAACTAAACACACGTTGACTCAAGTGTATTTAACTCGATGACTATGTGACGTAGCATGAGGTGGTTAGTGTTAAACTAAAGCTCAAAGTTGCCATTACACAGTGCTCCTGTCACAATCACAGTATGCCAGCTAGTTGGTGCACTATTTAAAAACTTCTTCTTCTTCTTTTTTTTCTTTGGACAGCCCTCCCAATAAGTTTTTTTATTTTTTTTTAATGTGTCTGATTCTGGGCATATGCTTGACAGCCTGTTCCCATGGCCCAGTACTTCTCCTTTATACCATACACCTCCCCATGTCACCACTTCGGCACTAACACCCATCATCCATATATGAATACATGCTAGGGCTGTATCATACAGGACTGATGTACTGGTACAGTATTAGAGGGGGTGTTCTTACGACATGTCAGCAGGTCATTAGTTAGATCAGTAAAGTCTGCTCTAACAGAATTCAAATACTTAAGTTCCTTGCCCCGGCCAAGATTCAACCTGGGTCTGTTAGGACTGCAGGCCATCTCTCTACCAATTCAGTCACCTCCCCTCCCCCCACCCCCTATAAGAGGCAAAGAAGAAAAGACTTCCTATAATGAGGATAAGAAGGTTCTTTTCACTAAAAGAAATCTACAGTATCAGCTTTACCTTATCATGATAAATTAATACCACTCACAACAATTCCTAAAAACTTGATACAAATGTTGTACTGAGGTATGAGAACACCTTAAAATAATCATGTATTAAAACTACCCCTAAGACTGTTGTTGTTGGTGTTTTATTTAATTCCATGCAGAGTGTGTAAAGATATTATATTGGTCTAACAGCCAAGAAACTGAAATAAAGCAATAAACAATATAAATCTGAACCTGAATTCAAATGGCATATCTAAACACAAAACAGAGAAAAGATTGCAATATTAATTTCAGTGAAGCTTTATTATCTACTTGTCTGGCTGTCATAATGAAAAACCTCTTGCTGGGTCCATCCTTACAATGTTGGCCTATAAAGTACAGTGCTTCCTCCAATTTTGCAAGAATATGGTCGACAAAAAACCTCCCAAAATCGAAATTCGCAAAGTTTAAACAATTAAATATATGCAATATAGATAAATTGGTCGACATCACCCCAAGGTAAGCACTTTTTCCCACTCTTTCTCTCGACTCTACCTCTTAATTTTATGATGATAAATGAAACAAACATGGACTGATGTACTGTACAGTAATATTATTATGAAAACATCATAGGTAAGAAACAAAAAAAAGAAAAAAATACATATTTACACTGATGTGAAGACTGGTGTGGTGTACGGGACTGGTGGCGGGGCAAGGCTTGGATGCGACTACTGTGGTGTAAACAAACATGGCGGGGCGGCAGAACACCGAACTAGGAGGCACAGTACGCCCAGCGAACCACGACGTCACTACTCCGCGTGGCAAAGTAGTGCGGGAAGACGACTTTCCCACCACTCGGCCTCGCAAAGTGTGTGATCGCTCGCAAAGTTCATAAATGTTAAAAAATAAATGACTTGGAACTACCTCGCAAAATTGGTGATTCACAAAGTTTAAGTTCACAAAGTTGAAGGATGTACTGTAAACAAAAAATAATGTTAAATCTACTCCTAAATGACACAAAAATCAAGCATACTAGTAGTTTCATGTACTCATGTTATAAACACAGTATAAAAAAGCATATACTGTAAATAGATATGCAGTTAATGACACACTGTACTCCCCCAGGTATATAGTGAGGTAAATCCTGATCTTACGAGTGACCCAGATGAGGTCATGCATTTCCCCTTGTTTGCATGGTTGCATTTAGGTGTGCCCAGCGTATGTTTCTACTGTGTATGCTGCTTCGCTTGTACTAGTGATGTTTATTAAGTAATCCCCCCAATATCTGACATAATAGAGCCAAAGACATGTCCGGATATTGGTTTTGTCCGGATATTGGTCCTGAAGTTCCAGTACTGGTTTTTCATGACCCTAACCTAACCTAAATCAGAAAACTACCTTCCTACCTCCCTAGTGGACATGTATAGCACTTATTTAGGTCCCTTTTCACATAAATAATGCATACATAGCATGAATTTATTGAATTTTAGCCAAAAAATGATGATTTAGAGGTTAGTGAGTCATAGGAGCTCAGAACTTGCCAGCATAGTATAAGTAAGTATCGGACATGGAAATCATCTTTTCTCACATTTTATGCACTAAATTATTGGATACAAAGCATCAAATACAGTAAATGATGCTAATTCCTACCAGAAAAATGGTTAGGTTAGGTTAAGTTAGGTTAGGTTTGGTTAGGTTAGGTTAGGTTATGACCGGACATGAAATTCACTGCTTCAACCTTTTTCATAGCTGGTGCACTTAATAACCATGCATGAAAGAATTAAATTAAAAGCAGGAAATTATGATTAACACAATGTTAGGTTAGGACCAGACATGAAATTCACTGCTTCAACCATTTTCTAGCTGTTTTACTTAAGAACCATGCATGGAAAAATTAAATAGCAAGCAGGAAATTATGATTAACATTTAGGGTAATTTTTTAACACATGTACAGCATGATGAAAACAGGTTAGGCATGAAAATCTTTATGATAACCATAGGTTAGGTTAGGTTAGGACCGGACATGAAATTAACTGCTTCAACCTTTTTTCTAGCTGTTTTACTTAAGAACCATGCATGGATAAATTAAATTGCAAGCAGGAAATTATGATTAACATTTAGGGTAACTTCTTAACACATTAACAGCATCATGAAAACAGGTTAGGCATGAAAATCTTTATGGTAACCATAGGTTAGGTTAGGTTAGGACCGGACATTAAATTAACTGCTTCAACCTTTTTTCTAGCTGTTTCACTTAAGAACCATGCATGGATAAATTAAATTGCAAACAGGAAATTATGATTAACATTTAGGGTAACTTCTTAACACATTAACAGCATCATGAAAACAGGTTAGACATGAAAATCTTTATGGTAACCACAGGTTAGGTTAGGTTAGGACTGGACATGAAATTAACTGCTTCAACCTTTTTTCTAGCTGTTTTACTTAAGAACCATGAATGGAAAAATTAAATAGCAAGCAGGAAATTGTGATTAACATTTTCGGTAATTTTTTAACACATGTACAGCATGATGAAAACACGTTAGGCATGAAAATCTTTATGGTAACCATAGGTTAGGTTAGGTTAGGTTAGGACCGGGCATGAAATTCACTGCTTCAACCTTTTTTCTAGCTGCTTTGCTTAAGAACCATGCATGGAAAAATTAAATAGCAAGCAGGAAATTATGATTAGCATTTTCAGTAATATTTTAACACATGTACAGCATGATGAAAACACGTTAGGCATGAAGTTAGGGTACTTATGAACAAAAAGTGGCCGTCCTGATGTAATAACCCACTCTATCATCTCAGACTCTGACAGGAAGACGTTGCACCTGACACACCTTTCCACTTGAGAATCACCAGCACTTCTCACCAACACTTTCACCAAGGTTCTTTTTTATAACTGGAATAACATCACTTCACTGCACTGTACACAACAGTAAATTCCCGTGTGGTCTAGTGACGATCCATGGAGCCTTGTGAACTTCTCAGCAGCAGCTTTCAGCTCCGTTCCACGTACCAACACACCAGCAGCACGTTGTTGTCGATACGAAATCAACGTGGAGCGGTCGATGTCTGCATACTTAGGAGTAAACATCACCTTCCTCTGCACGTTTCGTCTGGTCTTCGATGCGAAATCAGCCGTGTACTGCTGTAGTTTGTCTCAAGACTTCTTGATATCAAATATGGTGGAGCGAGGGAGGTTGAACTCAAGTAAGATGCGCCCTGTTGACCAGCCGGCGTCCACCTTGTCCAATATCTGCCTCTTCTTCTCCAGAGTCAGAACCACTCTTTTCCTCTTCTCAGGAGGCGGGGCCATCATCACACACATGATGAAGAAGGTGAAGAGCAGTATCAAGCACTGTAGGAGGTAGGGTATCACCACAAAAGCAATCACTTCGGCTGCCATTTTCGGAGTTGTTCACGAGGGAGGAGGGGAGTGGGTAATGGCGACTGATAGTGGCGTCACGAGTGTAAACAGAGGGGATCGGCGCGCGCGGGAAATTCAAACTGACGCGGTCCCAAAAAATCGAAAATTAATCGATTTTTTTCGGATTTTCTTTCATTTTGGGGGTTGGGCAGCCCAGAATGTCCGGTTAGTGAGTATGTCCGGTTATTGGACGTCCGGATATTAGAGGGATTACTGTACCCAGTGTAATTACGATGGCTGCAATGTACGACACTGATGAACTTTTTTCTTTTTCAACAGAAGACTTTGGGCAACAAAAATAAATACTCTCCTTACTCTACAAACAATAAATTAGATCAGTGATGTTCTATGCTTCCCAGACATTGGCTTCCATCCTACTTAATACCTTGCAAACTACACAGAATAACACCTAATGCAACACCAGTGACTGTGCCATCCTGATGACAGTGAATGGAAGAGTGGTGAGTAACTCCTCAATGTTATGGCAATAGCCCTCTGTGGTGTAAACCTCCAAAGCTTTGATGTAGCACTCAATGTAACCAAAATCATGGTCACATGGGAAGAGTAGCCAGGAACCAAGTAGACGTACTTCACGTCTTCAAACTGGTTCCTGTGAAAGTAGTGCAGAAAGGTAAGCACAAACATCAAGTTCCTGTTCTGTCTGATACAGCTGGCTGATCAAATGATACGTTTCTTGGCAGTTACTGCATAATGCAACTGCCAGTCTCGCATGAATCCCTCTTGGGCACAGTCTCATTCCACGTAAACACAACACCACTGCTAGTTTGCATATCATGCACACAGAAGTTGGACTGTACATCCAGAGCTTCCACCAACAGTACTAGGCACCAGCAAAGATAGAGGGTGTGACAAGGACTGGAGGTCCATGGTGATGCAGTGAACCTCAGGACTGGGAACCCTGGCTTGCCACAGCCACTCCTGAGCCATCTTGGTATGACGAAAGTGCACAGTACTGCCTCATGACTTCATGTACCCTGGCAACATCTTGCTCCAGGTTGGGTGTCAGAGACTGGTCCCACTCCTCTCATTTGTTGCATAAGTCCAGCTCTGGTAGCCTGAATCTCAGGATGAACTTGCTGTTAAAAACATTCCTGGTAGTAGTGGAGTGAAACAGGCTCCTCACCCAGGGACTTAATACTCAGCCAGTTCCAGTACAAGGTGAATATCCTTTTTTGTTCAAATGGGCAGGAAGGTAATGCTGGTTTGGGATCTTGGCCCACCTGCAGTAGCTGCTCATAGTGGGACTGAGCTGATGTGTTCATTTACAAGCTCATATCATTCAAAGACAACCTTCAATGGTGGTTCACTGGACAACCTCCAAACTCCCTCTGCCACCCCAAGGTACAAGGCATTAACTTGTGTTTCAGGCTACAAATAGATTAAAATCCAGCTACACAAGCTTTATACTCATAATCATTCACCTTTACTGTGTGGGATACTGTATGTACCCAATGAGACACTTTGCCACCAGATACACATGAAGAGGCATGAGGATTGCTATTCACATACCGGGCAAAGTATTAATTTTCCTTGTTATAATCACCCATTTGCCAAAATTCATCATATATTGCACAGTGGTATAACCATGCTGTCCATACAGCTGCACTCACACAACAGGCCAAAGGCCTGAGCTTTGACAAGATGGACGGTGTGAGCACTGACATACCAGTACTCCTTGACCCTAATATGCCTTTCCTTCCCCACAACCCACTTCCATTCCATTGGATCATGCATGTGTTTCCATGCATATGAAAGCCTGTCAAGAGGACGATAAGTCATCAGAATCCGCCAAAATAAAGGATAAAAACGTTAATAAAATTGACAGTAATGACGGACAATGTGGTCCGGACAAAATATCCTTACTAGCTGAGCACAATGATCACAAAGGAGGTGGGGTGACTGCGTGCTGATTGGCTGAGGTGGGGGGTTCAGTAAATCTCGTGACCATCATTGACTGTGAGATGATGGTGCACTGGTACAGTGGGGCCACTGTTTATGTAGTTAATTGTGGGAGGGGGAGGCTGACAAGCCACTTAAACAATGACTGAATAAATGGTACCATAAAACCCTTTATAATGTAGTATGGCTAATGGGGAGGAAGGTCCAGAAAAATTTTCACATAATCCCTAGTGTGGCCCTACTGAAACCTGTACCACCCCCAAACACATTCATAAACACTTACTGATCATTAGGCATATTAAATACTGACTGTGCAAAAATTACTGAAATATCAGCAAATTCAAGCTCACCTTCAGACTGTACTTGAGATGACTAGGCTGTGTTGCAAGGGGGGGATCTGTGGCTGTGAAGCTAAAGGATGGTGCGCCTCTACCCCTCAAAGGCTGAGGCTAGGCCTCAAAGCCCTCAAAATCCATCCCATCACAGATTTCATATGATCTAACAGTTAGGAGATAAAGGCAGAGAAATTAATCTTTAAGCCTGTAAAATGACTCAAGAATGAGGCTAAGATGCTTCTGTGTGGGACCTTCCAACAAGATGTTTTCTCATAGAGCTTTCTCCTGTTGCTGTTCTACATCTTACTGTAGACACTCTTCTCCCTCCATCTCCTGCAAGATGTCCAATGACACTGATACCTCAGACCGAACAAGACGCAAAATATTGTACCTCATGATGTCTCCAAAACCTTCTCCCAGGTCATGACCTCAGCATTCCATGATCATCTGCCCCTCTCCAGATGATGACTCATGCCTGGAGCCACTGTCTGACTCGCTTCTTCATTTCTGCAACATTCGCAGCCTTTCTTCTAACTTTCTTTCTGTGGTACACCACCTCTCCTCTTCTAAACCTCACTTAACTGAGACTCAGCTGTCTGAGGCAACTGATAGCAAACACTTGTCTGTATCCTCCTACTTTCTCTATACTCATTTCAAAGCCAAAGGTGGCTATTGTGTATATGTACGCAATAACCTATCTTGCTCTCATGTTCCTGAACTTGATTCTTCTGAATTCTCTACTCTCTGGCTTCGGCACTCTAGTCATTCTCTGACTAAATATATCTGCACTGTTTATTTATCGCCTAATTCTACTGACTATCAAAAATTCTTCAACTATCTTACTTCTATAATGGAACACATTCTATCCATTTCTCCCTCCTCTGAAATCTCCATTCTTGGAGATTTCAATGTTCACCACCACCTTTGACTCTCCTCTCATTTCACTGATTCACCTGGTGAACAAGCCTACACCTTTTCAAACCATAATGACCTAGAGCAACTTGTACAGCACCCTACCCGTATCCCTGACAGCCTTGGAGAGAGCTCCAGTATACTTGACCTCTTCCTTACAACTAATCCTTCTGCTTACACTGTTAATCTTTTCTCTCCGTTGGGCTCCTCCGATCATAACCTTATTATCTTAACCTGTCCTATCGCTCCGGTGCGGCCTGGGGACCCTCCAAAGAAACGTAGTCTGTGGCACTTTGGAGCTGCGAATTGGGAGGCCCTCAGGCAATACTTCTTTGACTTTCCCTGGAATGATTATTGCTTACATGGCCAGGAGCTATCTGCGAATGCCTTACACAGTACGGAGGTTATTCTTTTGGGTATGGAAGCATACATTCCTTTCTCATATCCTTTGTCTAATGCAAGAAAGCCTTGGTTTAATCATGCCTGTTCTAATGCTGCCCGCAGCAAGGAGAGGGCCTACAAAAGGTACCAGAGCTGACCCGCCCCTGAAACACATTTTCCTTATGTTTCTGCCCGGAATCGTGCTAAGTCCGTTCTTCGCTCTGCTAAAAGTAATTTCACCCGCAATAAATGTTCTGAACTCTCCCACTCAAATTCTTCCCGCTTATTCTGGCACCTTGCAAAAAACTTTTCTAACAACTTTACTTCATCATCCTTCCCTCCTCTTTTATACTCTCATGGCTCTGTAGCTATTTCTTCTACTGATAAAGCAGATCTCTTCGCTCAGACTTTCTCCTCCAATTCCACCTTAGACGATTCCGGTGCTGTTCCTCCATCACATCCCCCCTCTGACTTCCTTATGGCTGACATTAAAATTTCTTCAGCTGATGTATTTTCAGCCATCACTGGCCTGAATACCAACAAGGCATATGGGCCAGAAGGGGTCCCTCCTGTTGTCCTCAAGAACTGTGCTTCAGTGCTTACACCCTGCCTAGGTAAACTGTTTTGCCTTCGTCTGTCAACTTGTACCTTTCCTTCTTGCTGGAAGTTTGCTCTCATTCAGCCTGTCCCAAAGAAGGGTGCCCATTCCCAACCCTCTAACTATCGTCCAATTGCTTTAATATCCTGTGTTTCAATAGTTTTCAAGTCTATTCTTAACAGAAAAATTTTAAAGCATCTTTCCTACCACAACCTTCTTTCTGATCATCAGTATGGGTTCTGTCAGGGATGCTCCACTGGCTATCTTCTCACCTACCTTTCAGACTCCTGGTCATCCTCCTTTCGGGACATTGGCGAAAGCTTTGCCATGGCACTTGACATCTCAAAGGCATTCGATTGAGTCTGGCAAAAAAATTTAATATCTAAACTGCCCTCTTACGGTTTCTTTCCTCCTATCTGTGGCTTCATCTCTAGCTTCCTTTCTGGTCGTTCTATAGCAGCTGTTGTAGACGGCCATTGCACTTCTCCTAGATCAATCAACAGTGGTGTTCCTCAGGGCTCTGTCCTATCACCAACTCTCTTCCTTTTATTCATCAATGACCTTCTAAGCTGTACATCTAACCCTATCCACTCTTACACTGATGATTCCACCCTTCACCTTTCCATTCAGTTTCCGCAACGTCCATCTCAGCAGTTACTTCAACAAACAAGGGATGAGGCTATGGCACACCTAATGTCTGACTTGGCTCATATCTCTGACAGGGGTAAAAATAATCTTGTTGTTTTTAATGCATCAAAGACTCAGTTCTTACACCTATCAACCCGACAAAACCATCCACAGGAGTACCCACTGATGTTTAATAATGTCCAGCTCATTCCTGCATCATCCTTGTACACGCTTAGGGTTTCATTCTCTAGGGATTTATCTTGGAAAGAACATATTACAACTCTTGTGAAATCTGCTTCCAAGAGATTAGGTGTGCTAAGCCGACTCCGAACCTTCTTTACCACAGTTGTTGACTTTGTACACAGGTTTTATTCGCCCCTGTTTGGAGTACAACTCTCATGTGTGGGGAGGCTCCCCACATACAGTCCTTCTCAATAGGGTGGAGTCAAAGGCTTTTCGTCTCATTGGTGTAGTGCTGCCTACTTCTTCCTTAGTCTTTATCATTCTCTTTCTGAGCCTGCCCTCCTCTCTTCCTATTTCTCCCATCTTTCCTGTCACTTCTTATTGCTTTTCTTTCCTTTACAGGTGGCTTTACATTGAGTGACAAGCCAAATGGTTTCCTGTAAACCAAGAAACCATTTACAACGCTGGGTGGTAACCATATAACCAAACCATATGTGCTCCCTACGTGTCAACAAGTGGATTGGTGGAGGGTTAGTGCCCCTCCCTGTAAAACAAATAACTCAGAGTCAAATGGCCACCCCTTACGGGATTATGGCGTCTGGCAATAGATAGATAGATAGAACTCTCCACTTCTTACTAGCTCCCTTCAACCTCTGTCTCTTCGCCGCACTGTTACATCTTTATCTCTTTTCTATCACTACTTCAATGGGCACTATTCCTCTGAACTGTCTGCTTGCATCCCTCCACCTTTACAACAGGCTCATTGTACCTGTCTAGCAACAAACTCTCATTCCTTTTCTAACCAACTCTCTAATGCAAAAGTTAACCGTTACTCCCAGTCCTTCATTTATGCAACTGGTCAACTCTGGAACTGTCTTCCTGTGTCTGTATATCCTACTTCCTATGATCTCCAGTCTTTCAAATGCAGTGTGTCCAGGCATCTCGAAATGAACGGATCTTGAATTTGGCTCTCTTTTGTATTGTTTTTGTTTACTCTTGGAAGGAACGGTTTGCAGGCCAATGGCTTTTGGTTCCTTCTTCCTTGCATTAAAAAAAAAAAGAAAAAAAAACTGTCACCATGACCTTTGGTTCCTTCTTCCTTGCATTATAAAAAATAAAATAAAAATCCTGTGTAAATGCTTAATGTGCAGCACTTGGAGCTCCCATATAAATGGTCAACAGTGCAACCAACAAACACTTAAATGGCAAGCTCACTGGACGCACTCCTGTTCCACAGAAACGTGGTTGCTCAGGATAGCAAAAATGTCAAGAGTTCAGTGCTAGGGTTACAAACACAGGAATGTGGGATGTGCATCAAGGGCCAATACTGCTTTCCTTCAAAGCACAACATAAGATCTACTCGTAGACCATGGGAACAATTTTTTTTTTCTTTTCTTTTTTTTAATGCTAGGAAGAAGGAACCAAAAGCCATGGGCCCACAAACTGTTCCTGCCAAAAATAAACAAAAACAATACAAAAGAGAGCCAAATTCAAGATCCGTTCATTTCAAGATGCCTGGACACACTGCGTTTGAAAGACTGGAGATCATAGGAAGTAAGAAATACAGACAGAGGAAGACAGTTCCAGAGTTGACCAGTTGCATAAATGAAGGACTGGGAGTAATGCTTAACTCTTGCATTAGAGAGTTGGACAGAAAAGGGATAAGAGGTTGTTGCTAGACGGGTAGGTACTTCGTGCCCGTTGTAAAGATGGAGGGATGCAAGCAGACAGTTCAGAGGAACAGTGGCCATTGAAGTAGCGACAGAATAGAGATAAGGATGCAACAGTGCGGCGAAGAGACAGAGGTTGAAGGGAGCTAGTAAGAGGACAAAAGTTAATGAAACGAAAAGCCTTTGACTCCACCCTATTGAGAAGGGCTGTACGTGGGGAGCCTCCCCACACATGAAAGTTGTACTCCAAACAGGGGCGAATAAAACCCGAGTATAAAGTCAAAACTGTGCAGGGGTAAAGAAGGTTAGGAGTCAGCTAGCACACCCAATCTCTCGGAAGCAGATTTCACGAGTTGTAATATGTTCTTTCCAAGATAAATCCCGAGAGAATGAAACCCGAGAGAATGAAACAAGATTATTTTTACCCCTGTCAGAAATACGAGCCAAGTCAGACATTAGGTGTGCCATAGCCTCATCCTTGTTTGTTAAGTAACTGTTGAGATGGATGTTGCAGGAAAAGAATGGAAAGGCGAAACATGGAATCATCAGCGTACGAGTGGATAGAGTTAGATGTATAGCTCAGAAGTCATTGATGAATAAAAGGAAGAGAGTTGGTGATAGGACAGAGCCCTGAGGAACACCACTGTTGACAGATCTAGGAGAAGAGCAATGGCCATCTACAACAGCTGGTATAGAATGACCAGAAAGGAAGCTACAGATGAAGCCACAGACAGAAGGATAGAAACCATAAGAGGGCAGTTTAGACATTAAAGGTTTTTGCCAGACTCAATCGAAAGCCTTTGAGATGTCAAGTGCAATGGCAAAGGCCAAAGTCCCGAAAGGAGAATGACCAGGAGTCTGAAAGGTATGTGAGAAGATCACCAGTGGAGAGTCCCTGACGGAACCCATACTGACGATCAGAAAGAAGATTGTGATAGGAAAGATGCTTTAAAATTTTTCTGTTAAGAATAGACTTGAACACTTCTGAAACAAAGGATGTTATTGGATGATAGTTAGAGGGTTGGGAATGGTCACCCTTCTTTGGGACAGGCTGAATGAGAGCAAACTTCCAGCAAGAAGGAAAGGTACAAGTTGATAGAAAGGCGAAAGAGTTAACCTGTGCACAGAAGCACAGTTCTTGATGACAACAGGAGGGACCCCATCTGGCACATATGCCTTGTTAGTATTAGTGATGGCAGAAAATACATCAGCTGAAGAAATTTTAATGTCAGCCATGAGGAAATCAGAGGGGGCAGGGGGGGAAGTGATGGAGGAACAGCACCGGAATCGTCTAAGGTGGAATTGGAGGAGGAAGTCTGAGCGAAGAGATCTGCTTTATCAGTAGAAGAAATAGCTACAGAGCCATCAGAGTATAAAAGAGGAGGGAAGAATCGTTTCGTTTCGTTTTTGAAGGCTCCAACATGCTTGCATGCATCAGCCTTGGTAACCTAATGGCGGCTCTCCACACTGCTCGATCCCTGGCAGCCCTCCTGTTCAGTCCCTTAACCCTTAAGTCACACTTAATGACCTTGTCCCATGTCTTTCTCGGTCTACCCCTCCCACAATATTAACACCTCTCACCCTCTGTACCCAATTATCATCTCCCATCCTCTCCACATGTCCAAACCACCTCAGCCTACCTCTCCTCATCACAACACCAATACACTCCAGTCCCATCCTACCTCTCAACTATTCCATCGTAAACCCAGCCCCCCCAGGCCATGCACACAGGGACGCACTGCACATCCACCTAATCATTGTCATTTCTGTACGTTTAAACCTGCGAATATCCTCTTCCTTTACTGCCCAGGTCTCACTACCAAACAGCATCACACTCCTAACACATGCTGCATACAAAGGCCCCTTAGCACGTAAGGAGAGTCCTCTCAATGTCAGGAGAGGCAACAGCTCCCTGAACTTCTTCCAACCACTTCTCACCCTAGCAAAAGAGCTAACTCCAGCCCCACCTCTGGCACATAACATGTCTCCCAAATAACGAAACTCCTCCACACACTCAAGAGACTCACCTGCAAGTTCAACCCTCTCACGCCTAACAATCTCCACCTGCTCTCCCCGACAAGCCGCACACATGAAATCATCATCATCTCGCAGTCTACCTCTAATACCACTACATCTCTTGTGCACCCACTTATCACAAACACTACACAAGATGGAATTACTTCCCACACCCTTGTGGCAAACTGCACATGGCCACTCTCCCTCTCCTCTGATTGTACCGCCACCAACCCTAGATATCATCACTTTTGTTTTATCTGCATTTACCCTTAAGCCCTTGTACCCCATACCATCTCTCCACTTCTTAAATCTTTCCTCCGCCTCCTTTTCATTCTCTGCAATCAACACCAAATCATCAGCATACAACATCTCCCATGGGAGTCCATCTCTGAAGTCACGTGAGAGGGCTTCAAGCACCATGATAAACAACAAGGGACTCAAAACTGACCCCTGATGCACACCAACATTCACGGAAAACTCATCACTCAAA
>JAGKTI010008552.1:0-33308 GCA_018397915.1 Birgus latro
CCAGTGCTACAACCAGGGAATACAGGTGGAGATAACCAATGGTGCCATGTTTACTTGCAGCATAAAAGATTGCAATAAATAATACTCTTCCTGACTTAGTGTGACGCTAATCTCGCTTTACAATAATGTTGTTTCATTAAATGAGCTGTGGGTGTTATGGTAATGCTGGTAGCAATAGCCCACAAACCAAACATTACATAACTGGCAACAATACACCAGCCTCTCCTCCCTCCGTACTCCCTTGCAATCCATAAAATTTGAATTTAATCCTTAATTACAGTTGATTTGTGCAAAAGAACTGCAGGAATGCATGACTATGTTAAAGAATCAATAGACTACGTATAGTTTCTTCTTCAAACTCGTTTGTACTGATAGGATATGGGATTTTCATGTGCAGTACAGAATAAGCTAATAACACTCGTCTCCCATCGCCCTGCGAAGCTCCCACCCGATGACACCTGGAACCCACGAAACTTTTACACTCATACAGCCTAATGCTGGGTACTGAACTGGGGTCACAAAGAGCATATGTTTATAGAACAAAATATACTCAGAATTACATGACAGATCATTGGTGTAAGTTTTTGTCATACGTCGCGTTACACCCTGTATATATATATATATATATAAAAATAAAAACCTGACCTATACACTACTGTATGTACAGTATCCCTCCTAATTTTGGTACTGTTTTCCAGTCATTCTACCATACTGAGACATCAAAACACACACAGGATACATACTAACCCTTTCGATATTTAGGGTAGCTGTGCAAAAGTCACCAGCTTGTTACTGGAAGACGCAAGCTGCGCTGAACCTAATCTCATCCTCTCGTTATTGGACGACACAAGCTGGTCGAACAAAATCGCCCCCTTGATTTTTTTGCTTTAGAATTTTTTTGTATAATTTATATTCACCAAACATTTTTATCAGCACCATAAGCAAGTACAACTATTCGAGATTACGAGGAAAAAAAATCACGGGGATAGAAGCAAAACTTAGGGTGTGAGGATAAAATGTTTAAGAAGTACCGTGAGTGCAGAAACAGGAGGGAGGGGATTCTCCCAGCCGGCCCACATCCCAAGTACTTATCCGCAGTTGGATGCAGCCTGTGTCTTCCAGTAACAAAGGATCCTAAACACCAAGAAAACCATGGGGAAAAAAAAACATTGAAAACCAAAAACACCTGACCTGTACACTACTGTACGTACAGTACCCCTCCTAATTTTGGCAGTTTTCTGGTCATTCTGCCATAAGGAGACATCAAAACACACATAAGATTATCCATATTAATGCTAAACATCAAGAAAACAATGTACAACCAACAAAAATCCACAAAAATCCCTTGAGACAGTTTGAAAATCAGTTATGTGTGACGAATGATTGCTCTCAGGGCTCAAAAAAACTTCCACAGACAAATATGCCACCGGAAATTGGTTATACGGGTACGGTATTGGTATAAATGGTATACCATCATCTTCACTGGTGTTTATACTACAGTACATGATAAGCTAATAAAAACACATAAAACTGGAGTACAGAAATGCAGTGAGAATAAAGTGTTTCAGGAGTAAATCTTACCTTCATATAACTTCCCATCATCCTAGTGCAAAATTTTGCCAGTACCTTCCAATAGTTAAGCATATGTCTAGATGCATAATTTCATGCATTTTCTTGCGGATTTTCGGAATTTCAATATGACCAATAGTAGTTTAATAAATTGCAAAAAACTTTGAAAACTTACAAGTCAGTGTTTTCACCACGGAGGAGGGTAGGGACTGAGGGAGCGAGGGGAGAGCCGGGAGGGTATGGAGGAAGGATGGGAGGGGGAGGAGATGTTAGGCTGTGGGCAGGATTCTCCTCCTCCCAGGCAGACAGGCACTTTTACTGTACATTTACTCATGGCTTGCGGTCTGTTAGACGCCGTAAGGCCATGCAGAAACACAACTCATGGTGACCAGGGGACTTTCAATGTTTGGTATAGAGGCGGACGACCGCTGTTGCCGAACATGTACTCGTGGCTTGTGGTCTATGTTCAATGGTGGTGGCAGTTGGGAAAGACTTGGTCCAGCGGCCGCGTGATTTTGGACATTCAGTGGGGATGTGTACGGATGTTCTCACACTGCTTGCGGAATTTAGTCGTGTTACTCGGGTGCTGGAGGTTCGTTGGGAGTGACTGGAGGTGCGTGCAGCATTGACTATTCAGTACAGGGGCGGACGGACATTTTAGCTCTGGCAGTGGGTTATGGACTACTTCCTGCTCATGGCTCAAGCCCAGCGGCCACAATATTGAATGTCTGAACATGTCAGCTGGCGGGCTGAAGTTCTCATTCACGGGGACTTTTACGTCTGGATAATAGCAAGTAAATTCGGATAATGGTCTAATAGAGCCAAGGTCCAACATCCGGTAATGAACACGTCCAGATACTGAGCGTCCTGATAAATAAGGGATTACTGTATATGCAACGCGTAACCATTATTATTTTTGACGTTCTTTGACGGGTCATATTGAGGTATCCATTAGTCATATGATAATGAAATATACTTTTTCAAGTGTGTAAATTCAAGCCCTAGAAACTGGTAAGAAAAAAATTTACCTTAGTGAAAGTTAAAAAATCAGACCCTTTTCTGGTTCTGGAAATAGGGGACTGGGAGACTTATGGTCCACAGGAGTTAAGTGTGCAGCATTTTATGATGTTTTTATGTGGTAGGTGAGGACACCCATCATCCACTCACTCAATGTAGGTGTTAGTGCATATTGTTGTTAGTGCATGTGCGCACGCACACACCTGCTAAGTCACGAGTGATGACGTCATCGGAAGGTTCCTGTGGTATGCAACCGGGAACCTTGGCAGTTCACATTGTGAGGCCGGTGAGTGTGGTTGCCTAGTTTCCTACACTGGTAGCAGAGCGTAGTTCAAAAAATGGTGTCGTGTTCGACCAAGTGGCCTCCAAAACTTGAAAATGATTCTGCATATGAGAGCTGGAAATAAGACACTGGCATTTGGTGCAAACTAACGGACCTAGCAAAAGAAAAACAAGCCTTAGCTATTCACCTGTCATTGTCTGGAAGAGCGAGGGTGGCGTCTTCGGAGATTGATGCGGATGTTCTGAAGCAGAAGGATGGTGTTCAGACCCTGCTGAAAAAATTAGACGGTTTATTTCTCGTGGACAAAGGAAGTCGACAGTTTGCATCTTTTTATGAGCTGTACAACTTCAGAAGAGCCAGTGATATGAAAATTCATGAGTTCGTGACAGAATTTGAGCATGTTTATTTCAAATTTACAAAGCAGGACAGGGAACTGCCAAATTCTGTGATGGCTTTTATGCCCTTAGCTGCATGCAAACTTCCAGACAGTGAGCGACAACTAGTGATGTCCGCGATAACTGAGGTGACATATGAAAATATTAAATCTGCCCTGGATCGTATTTTTGCTGGTGAAATTGGCAGGCAGAACGAGGCATCGGTGTCCGCCCGGGAGGTGAAAGGCGAACCAGTATTTTGGAGCGACGAAGTTGAGGGTGAGGAAACGTTTTATGCTAGAGGTACTCGACGAGGACGGAGAATGTTGCGGGGTGGTGCAATACGTTATCGATGTCGGGGTAGTGGCCGATGTTCAACCGTATCTGCTAGAATTCCCCAACACTCATCCACCGGCAGGAGGCAGAACCCACTTGGGTCTGACAGAAAGGTATCGAGGTGTTTCGTATGTGATTCTAGATTTCATTGGGCACGTGACTGTCCGGATGCATACGAAAACGACGGCAGTCGAGAAGAGAATTCTGAAACAGTGCATCTGTCGTTATTTATGGGCTATGCGGATGATGCCGCTAGTAGAGGTAAATTACAGACTCTAGTAGAAGAATCTAAGGGATGTGCTCTTCTAGACACAGGGTGTTCTACAACTGTATGTGGAGCTGAATGGATCAATTGCTATCTAAGTGAGCTCACTGATTACCAACGTGATGCTGTAAGAGAAGAAGCGTCATCCACAACGTTTACTTTTGCTGATGGTGTCACAGTTTCTTCCCTCAAACGTGTTACTCTGCCCTGCTACATTGGAAACATGCATGCTACCATTGTGACTGATGTTGTGGACTGCAATATTCCCTTGCTGCTGAGAAGACGTTCCATGAAAAAAGCAAAAATGTTGATTAACCTTGGAACTGACCAGGTCAAAATTTGTGGAACTATCATTGATTTAAAGTCTTCATCTTCATGCCAATAATTACTTCCAATTTCCTTATGACTAGATCGTGAATTTTGTGAAACAATCATGTTGGCATCTCGTGGGGGTGATGTAGAAAAAACCGCTTTGAAGCTTCACAGGCAATTTGGACACCCAACATCGGCAAAACTATTTAAACTGATCACAGCTGCGGGAATTAAAAGTTCAAAACTGGAACGGGCTATCAAGGCTGTATCTGATGCTTGTACAGTCTGTTGCAGATTTAAGAAAGCCAAGCCCCGACCCGTAGTCAGTTTGCTCATCGCGTCTAAGTTTAACAAAGCCATAGCCATGGATTTAAAAGCTTGGGGAAGGCATTATTTCTTAGTCCTTGATGATTTGGCGACCAGGTATTGTAATGCGATAGTAATCGCGGATAAGTGTGCGCCCAACATTATCAAAGGAATATTTCGGAGCTGGATTGTTGTGTTTGGCGCACCTAGAAAAATTCTTACAGACAATGGTTGTGAATTCAACAATGCGGAAATGCGAGCATTGGGAGAGGCCTTCAATATCAAGATCATGACAACGTCAGCAGAGAGTCCTTGGAGCAACGGAGTCTGTGAGCGTCAAAATGCAGTCATTGGTGACATTGTTAGGAAGATAATGGCTGATAGCCAGTGTGAACTGGATGTGGCCTTGGCATGGGCAGTATCGGCAAGAAATGCTCTCACCAACCACTCAGGCTTTTCTCCTAACCAACTTGTTTTTGGTCAAAACCCAGGTCTGCCTAATGTGTACACAAATGATACTCCAGCCATGGAACATTCATCACCATTGAAAATTGTGAGAGACAACTTGAACGCTCTTCATTTAGCTAGACAAGAGTTTATAAAGACCGAATCAGATGAATCCTTGGCTAGGGCTCTGCGGCACAAAGTACGTTCGAGTGACCTAAACGACATCCGGAATGGAGATGAAGTCTTCTACAAAAGAAATGACAGTCATGAGTGGCACGGTCCTGGAATTGTAATAGGCAAAGATGGGAAACAAATTCTGGTGAGACACAGCGGTGTATATGTGCGAGTGCACGTATGTCGTCTAGCGCGTGCGCCAGAGCAAGATACTACAGTCGAAAGTGGTGTCAGCAGTGATGAGAAGAACAATGTTGTCCAGGAGAAGCCTAATGACGATCCTCCGCAAGTGTTAAATGACTATCCACCAGATGACGAGTCGGAAGATGGTGTGGTCCCAATTGATGAGCCTCCCACAGTTTCTGTTCTGATTAATCAGCTTCCCAAAGTTTCTGTTGGTCAACGTATAAAGGGAATACATTCAGAAAGTGGAGAGTTGGTGTCTGGAAGGATTATGAGTCGGGCAGGTAAAGCCGCTGGAAAGTACAAACACTGCTATAATTTGAAGAGGGACTCTGACAGCAGCATTGATTGGATAGATTTGGAGAAGGATCTTAGCGAATGGGAAGTGGTTGATGATGACGCAGAAATGCATGTTCTTTTCAACTCTGAGGCCTTATTATGCGCTAAGGAAAATGAAATTACAAATTGGAAGAATAATGATGTGTACGAGGAAGTAGATGATGTTGGGCAAGGTGCCATAACGGTTCGATGGGTTGTGACAGAAAAACTGAAAAATGGAAAGCCTATTGTTAAGGCCCGCTTAGTCGCCAGAGGATTTGAGGTGGACACAGTGGATCTCCAAAAAGACTCGCCTACTTGTTCAAAGGAAGCAGTGCGTTTGGCACTTTCTTTGGCCTCCGCCAACCAGTGGGACTGCCACACTATGGACGTGAAAGCTGCCTACTTGCAAGGTAACGACATTGAGAGAGTTGTTCATTTACATCCTCCGCCTAAATATGCAAATGGGAAGTTATGGAGACTAAAGAAAACTGTTTACGGCCTTTGTGATGCTGCTAGGCATTGGTATCTGCGCGTAAAAGATCAGTTGCTGAGTCTCGGAGCTAAAGTGTCATCACTGGATTCAGCGCTGTTCTCTTGGAGCAATGGTGGCAGAGTCGAAGGCATTGTATGCATCTACGTCGACGACTTCCTTTGGGTTGGTACACATGAGTTCGAACAGCAAGTGATAAATCGTTTGAGTCAAATATTCCTCATCAGCAGTTCAGAATCAAAAGCCTTCAAATACGTTGGTCTCAATTTCATCTCCAACATCGATGGCAGCATAACACTCGACCAATTCCAGTATGCTTCATCTTTGAAACCAGTCACGCTGAGTAAACATCGTGCAGCAGTAAAATCAGGGGAGCTGTCCAAGTCTGAGAAAATGGAGTACCGAGATTTAATTGGGCAATTGAATTGGACTGCCATACACACTCGGCCAGATATTGCCTTTGATGTGTGTGAGTTGAGTGTGAATAGCAACCGAGCTACCGTAGAGGATTTGCTTAGACTCAATAAGGTGATCTCAAGGGTGAAGACTGACAACATGAAGCTATACATTCCAAGAATGGGGCCGATCGAGGAGCGTCATATAGAGTGCTTTTCGGATGCCTCATTTGCCAACCTTGTAGGCAATGGATCTCAGGGAAGTTTTGTGATCTTCCTACGAGATGCTAGTGAGGCAAGATGTCCTATATTCTGGCAGACAAGAAAGATCAGGAGGGTCGTCAAATCTACCTTATCTGCTGAGGCGTTGGCGCTGCCTGAATGTGCTGAAACTGCTGTATATCTCTCCAACATATTGCGTGAGGTTTCTGGATGTGGAAAGATCAAAATAAAGTGTTTTGTCGACAACAAGAGTCTGGTGGACGCCCTTTACTCCTGTAGGAGCGTAGAAGACAGGAGATTGCGCACTGATATTGCTGTGTTGCGGGACATGTTGGAGCGGGAGGAGATTGATGAGGTATCCTGGGTGTCATGGGTGGATACATCACAACAACTGGCTGATTGTCTCACCAAGAAAGGTGCCTCAACTGAGCGGCTGCATGCAGCAGTCAGCCGAGACTAGAAAGTTTATAATACTTCAAGAGACATCACATATCTGTATGTGGCCACAGACTGGGTCTTGATTGTAATTAAACAAAAGAGTATGTTTTTTTTTTTTTTTATGCAAGGAAGAAGGAACCAAAGGCCACGGGCCTGCATACTGTTCCTTCCAAGAAAAAGCAAAAACAGTACAAAAGAGAGCCAAATTCAAGATCCGTTCAATTCGAGATGCCTGGACACACTGCGTTTGAAAGACTGGAGATCATAGGAAGTAGGAAATACAGACAGAGGAAGACAGTTCCAGAGTTGACCAGTTGCATAAATGAAAGACTGGGAGTAACGGTTAACTCTTGCATTAGAGAGTTGGACAGAAAAGGGATGAGAGTTTGTTGCTAGACGGGTACTACGTGCCCGTCGTAGAGGTGCAGGGATGCAAGCAGACAGTTCAGAGGAACAGTGACCATTGAAGTAGCGATAGAAGAGAGATAAAGATGCAACATTGCGGCGAAGAGACAATGGTTGAAGGGAATCAGTAAGAGAAGGAGAGTTAATGAGACGAAAAGCCTTTGACTCCACCCTATTGAGAAGAGCTGCATGTGGGGAGCCTCCCCACACATGAGAGTTGTACTCCATACAAGGGTGAATAAAACCCGTGTACAAGGTCAACAACTGTGCAGGGGTAAAGACAGTACGGAATCGGCTTAGCACACCTAATCTCTTAGAAGCAGATTTCACAAGAGATGTAATATGTTCTTTCCAAGACAAATCCTGAGAGAATGAAACCCGAAGCATGTTCAAGGATGATGCAGGACATAACTGTTCATTATTAAACACTAGTGGGTAATCCTGAGGAAGATTTTGTCGGGTCGATATGTGTAAGAACTGAGTTTTTGATGCATTGAAAATAACAAGATTATTTTTACCCCAATCAGAGATACATGGTGCGTATCGGGTGTTGATGGTACTCACACAAAAGTCTATGTATTGGATACATAGTGTGTATCAGACGCAAATAGACCATCCAGCTTCGTCCTTGGAATCTTCTGTCAAATTAAGAAGAGAGGACAAGAGTGTTAGTGCATACTGTTGTTAGTGTGTGTGTGCACGCACACACCTGCTAAGTCACAAGTGATGACGTCATTGGAAGGTTCCTGTGGTATACAACCGAGAACCTTGGCAGTTCAAGTTGTGAGGCCGGTGAGTGTGGTTTGCCTAGTTTCCTACAGTAGGGATGTCTTATGGTCTCTACACTGAGTGACAAGCCAAATGGTTTCCTGTACCCAGGAAACCACTTACTATGCTGTGGTGGTAGCCATATAACCGGAGTTTCTGCCTGGGATAAGTGTCCCCCAGATTCCCCTATCCAAAATCACTTAATCATAGCAATCGTTTCAGACAGGCTCAGAGGGCACAACACCTGCCCAGGGCCCAAACCAAATGGCCAGATTTGCATGGCCAAGTGAAATATGAGAGGTGTGAATGAGGAAAGCAAGAGGATGGAAGTGGTGAATGTGTTCAAGAGTGAGAGATATACCATGATGGCATTTTGTGGCACAAAGATGAATGGGTGTGAAGTGGGGGAGTGGGAGGGTGTGAAATGAGTAAGATCGGACATGAATGGGCAAAAGAGATGCAAGAAAGGAGTTGCTTTGTCGATGAATGAAGTGTGGCAGAGTGGAATGAGAGATTACAAAAGTGTCAGCTCGAGCTGTATGTATGTCAAGTTCAAGTTTGACAAGGCAAAAGTGGGAAAGATTGTAGCCTATGCACCATTTGATGACAGGAGTGAAAGAAAGACAGGTTTTGGGATGAGCTGGACGAAGCAGCAGTAGAAACGCCCAGGAGTTATAAAGTGATCATATTGTGCAATGTGCATGGAAGAATAAGCACTGGTCTTGAGGATGACATAATGGGTTATAACGGCGTACCCTGAAAAAATGATAATGAGAAGCGACTGAAGGATATGTCAGGAAAGAAGGTTGAGCATTTGTAACTTATATTTCAAACACAAAGATGCACATATATATATACAGTAGGCGCGGAAAGTATTGACGTTTTTTTGCCGACGTCATTCGTCTTCACGTTAAGTGAAGTAGGGTCAATACTACCCTCCCCTGTGATGCGAAATGAGCTGATGCTTTTTCAACGGGAGCTGGCAACCCTGCTTCATAGGTTTGGCACCACAGGAGCAGGCTCAGTAATGTTTGGGCAGCCACAGGAGGAGGACTGTCTCTGTGTGTGATGCACCACGAGGGCATGTTTTGACTCAAATAACACAGTTATTTGGTTAACTACCACATTCTCATCATGCCTAAAGTAACCACAAACAAGGACAAACGTGTGGAAGTGATTACTTTATACAAAGCTGGCCACAAACTCCCATTTATTGCAAATCAGATGGTGTTAGACTGAGGACAGTGCAGAGACTGGTGAAGCGGTTCAAGGACAGTGGGGAGGCCATTCCTCCCACTCCACTTCCCAAGCCTGGGAGACCTCGTAAGACAACCTTCAGGACCCGTCAGCTGATCTCAAGGCAAGTTAGCAAGGATCCAAGGCTAACAGCATGGGATTTAAAAGAAAAGAACCCACAGTTGCTGGCAGATGTGTCTGTCAGAAGTGTGCAGCAACTGTTGCATGACGATCTGGGCTACAGGAGTTTTTGTGCTCGTAAAAACCACTGCTAACTGCACTTCAGAAGAAAAAGAGAGTAAATTTTTGTAAGAAATATCTTGCCTGGAGTGAGGAGCAATGGAAAACTGTGCTTTGGAGTGATGAGTCAACATTTACTGTCACTGGTACCCCTTCATCACGAGTGTACCGCAAACCAGGCAGTGACCCCCTGGATCCTAAGTACACTTCCAAGTTTGTTAAATACCCAGCCTCACTCATGGCTTGGGGCTGCTTTACATATTATGGTGTTGGTACGTTGGTAATTCTACCTGCAAATGAAAAAGTGAACCAGAACAATTATTTGGAGCTCTTATGTGATGTTTTAAGTGACTCTTCTGATAAAACCAAGGCAAGAGTATTTATGCAAGATTCTGCCCCTGCACATGTTGCAAAGTCAGTGAAACAGTGGCTAACAGACTGTGAGGTTCCCTTTATTCGAGATTGGCCCAGAAACAGCCCAGATATCAATCCCATTGAGAATTTATGGGCGCACATGAAGCAGCAGCTGCGTAGTATGGACACATCATCTTTGCCTAAACTTGAGGCTGCAGCTATGGAGCAGTTTTAGTCCGTCTGTTCTGCAAAACTATGCCATCAGTCTCCCCAGACGCCTTAAGAAGATAATAAAGGTGAAGGGGAATGCCAGTAAATACTAAATTCAATGGTGAGTGTTAATTTATTTGTTTCTCCTTGCTAACCACAAGAATGTTTTCTTTTTTTAAGATGGCATCAACACTTTCTGCGCCTACTGTACATGATACAGAGGGAACAGGGATCGTGTTGAAAGGAGTCTGATTGATTACATGCTCGTAGAAAGGTTGATGCTGGGAATAGTTGCTGATACGAGAGCCGTGAGAGGACGATGTGGAGGTCTGTCAGATCATATGATTGTGGTTTGCAAGATCAAGCTGAGAGGAGTGACATGGACCAGAAGAGAAAGGAGCAGTCAGGGAGAAAAACTAAAAGTCGAGAAGCTGAGGATCAAAGAAATGGCAGATGAATACAGGACCAAAGTATGAGAGGAGTTGGAATCAGCGAATTGGAATGAAATGGATCTGGACAGCCTGTAGAATATATATATGGACTGATTAGTTAGGAATGCTAAAGTGGTGTGTGGTGTGGTAAGAGTAACAACAAAGAAGAAAGGTAAGACATGTTGAGATGAAGAGCAGAGGAGGGAAAGAGGAATTAGTGGCTAGAGTGGTTACAGAACGTGAGAGCAAGAAGCACGTAAAGGGACTAGGGATGAGGAAAAAGGAGGTAAATGATGATCTTGGAAGAAAAATGAATGCAAATTACTCTGATAATAGGAAGCTGTTCTGCAAAGAGGTGCAGAAATGTAGAAGTGACAGCAGAAAGAAATGTGCAAATGTGAATGATGTAAGTGGTAGATTATTAACCCACAGGGATGAAGTAAGGGCCGAATGGAAATAATATTGTGAAAGCCTGATGAACGGGAATAGAGAAAGCAGAGCGACTGTAAACATGATCGGTTCTGGGGGTGTGCAGAGAAGGAATGCAGTGCCAGGAAACGTGACACTCACACAGGTGAAGAATGCCGTGAAACACCAGAAAAATGGAAAAGCAGCTCAGGTTGATGAGGTGTGTGCAGAGATGATTAAGTGTAGTGGAGAGAGCAGAAAGACGTGCTTGTCGGAGATATGTAAGAAGGCATGGATGAGTGAAACTGTGCCAGCAGAGTGGAAAAAGGCCATGATTATATCACTGTACAAAAATAAACGTGAGCGAAGTGAATGCAAGATTATTGTGGCATAAGTTTGTTGAGTGTTGCAGGGAAGGTAAACTATATGGAAGAATTATTATAAAGTAAGAGAGATATCAGAAATCCTAGCGAATGATGAACAGGGTGGTTTCAGAAGAGGCAAAGGATGGATGTGTGGATCAAATATTTGCATTAAGACAGATAGTGAAGAAGGCTTGTGAGAAAAACTATGAGATGTTTATGGCATGTATGGATCTGGAAAAAGCATAAATAGACAGATATGGATGGAAGGTTTTGCGCATGTACGGTGTAGAGGAGTAGACTGTAGTACCAGTCGAGCAGGGCAGTACTCCCTAGGAGGATGGAAAGCTGATGACAGAGCTGGAGCTCCTGTTTCATCAGCCCTCAGGACTTGTTCCTGACCATCCCCCTTGCTGAACTTTTTCAGTGTCTCAGTAACACAGAGAGTAGACCAGCATGCTCTCCAATACAAGTTTCTCCAAATGTCAACACCAAACTACATACACGCTACACACTACACTTCCTTTTCAAATTTGTTTAAAAAATGGCTAATGATAATCGTGCCTCAGAGTCCCCGGGGGGGGACCATAAATGCCCCCACCATCCGCCCCTCTCCCGGTGACGACTCAAAGAGCTGCCTGGAACCACTGTCTGACTCACTCCTTCTTCATTTCTGTAACATTCGCGGCCTTTCCTCTAACTTTCGCTCTGTTGAGCACCACCTCTTCTCCTCTAAACCTCACCTTCTCTTTCTTACTGAGACTCAGCTGTCTGAGACAACTGATAGCAAACCCTTTTCTGTATCCTCCTACTTTCTCTATTCTCATTTCAAAGCCAAAGGTGGCTGTTGTGTATATGTACGCAACGATCTATCTTGCTCTCGTGTTCCTGAACTTGATTCTTCTGAATTCTCTACTCTCTGGCTTCGGCTCTCCTGTCATTCTCTGACTAAATATATCTGTGCTGTTTACTTATCTCCTAATGCTACTGACTATCAAAAATTCTTTGAATATCTTACTTCTATGATGGAAAACATTCTATCCAATTCTCCTTTCTCTGAAATCTCCATTTTAGGAGATTTCAATGTTCACCACCACCTTTGGCTCTCCTCTCCTTTCACTGATCCACCTGGGGAACAAGCCTACATCTTTTCTATCCTTAATGACCTAGAGCAGCTTGTACAGCACCCTACCCGTACCCCTGACCGCCTTGGAGAGAGTTCCAACATACTTGACCTTTTCCTAACAACTAATCCTTCTGCTTATACTGTTAATCTTTTCTCTCCGTTGGGCTCTTCTGATCATAACCTTATTACCTTAACCTGTCCTATTGCTCCAGTACGGCCTGTGGACCCTCCAAAGAAACGCCGCCTGTGGCACTTTGGAGCTGCAGATTGGGAGGCCCTCAGGCAGTACTTCTTTGATTTTCCTTGGAATGATTATTGCTTCCATGGCCGGGAGCCATCTGAGTGTGCCTTGCGCATTACGGAGGTTATTCTCTCGGGCATGGAAGCATACATTCCTTTTTCATGTCCTCTGACTAATGCAAGAAAGCCTTGGTTTAATCACGCTTGTTCTAATGCTGTCCGCAACAGAGAGAGGGCCTTTGAAAGGTACCGGAGCCAACCCACCCCTGAATCACATCTTTTTTATATTTCTGCCCGGAATCGTGCTAAGTCTGTTCTTCGCTCTGCTAAAAATAATTTCATCCGTGCTAAATGTTCCCAACTCTCCAACTCGAATTCTTCTCGCTCCTTTTGGCACCTTGCCAAAAACCTTTCTAACAACTTTACCTCATCGTCCTTCCCTCCTCTTTTCTACTCTGATGGTTCTGTAGCTATTTCTTCTACTGATAAAGCAGATCTCTTTGCTCAGACTTTCTCCTCCAATTCTACCTTAGACGATTCCGGTGCTGTTCCTCCATCACTTCCCCCCTCAGACTTCCTCATGACTGGCATTAAAATTTCTTCAGCTGATGTATTTTCTGCCATCACTGGCCTCAATATTAACAAGGCATATGGGCCTGATGGAGTCCCTCCTGTTGTCCTCAAAAACTGTGCTTCTGTGCTTACACCCTGCTTAGGTAAACTCTTTCGCCTTTGTCTCTCAACTTGTACCTTTCCTTTTTGCTGGAAGTTTGCTCTCATTCAGCCAGTCCCAAAGAAGGGTGACCATTCCCAACCCTCCAACTATCGTCCAATTGCTTTAACATCCTGTGTATCAAAAGTTTTCGAATCAGTTCTTAACAGAAAAATTTTAAAGCACCTTTCCAGTCACAACCTTCTTTCTGATCGTCAGTATGGGTTCCATCAGGGACGCTCCACTGGCGACCTTCTCACCTTCCTTTCAAACTCCTGGTCATCCTCCTTTCGGGACTTTGGCGAAAGCTTTGCCATTGCACTTGACATCTCAAAGGCTTTCGATCGAGTCTGGCATAAATCTTTGATTTCAAAACTGCCCTCCCATGGTTTCTATCCTTCTATCTGTGCCTTCATCTCTAGCTTCCTTTCTGGTAGTTCTATAGCTGCTGTTGTAGACGGCCATCGTTCTTCTCCTAGACCTATCAACAGTGGTGTTCCTCAGGGCTGTCCTATCACCAACTCCTTTTGTTTTATTCATTAATGACCTTCTAAGCTGTACATCTAACCCTATCCACGCATATGCTGATGATTCCACCCTTCACCTTTCCATTAGATTTCCGCAATGTCCATCTCAGCAGTTACTTCAGCAAACAAGGGATGAGGCTATGGCACACCTAATGTCTGACTTGGCTCATATCTCTGATTGGGGTAAAAATAATCTTGTTATTTTTAATGCATCAAAAACTCAGTTCTTACACTTATCAACCCGACAAAATCTTCCTCAGGATTACCCACTAATGTTTAATAATGTCCAGCTCAGTCCTGCATCATCCTTGAACATGCTTGGGGTTTCATTCTCTCAGGATTTGTCTTGGAAAGAACATATTACATCTCTTGTGAAATCTGCTTCCAAGAGATTAGGTGTGCTGGGCCGACTCCAAAATTTCTTTACCCCTGCACAGATGTTGACCTTGTACACGGGTTTTATTCTCCCGTGTATGGAGTACAACTCTCATGTGTGAGGAGGCTCCCCACATGCAGTTCTTCTCAATAGGGTGGAGTCAAAGGCTTTTCGTCTCATTAACTCTCCTCCTCTTACTGATTCCCTTCAACCTTTGTCTCTTCGCTGCACTGTTGCTTCTTTATCTCTCTTCTATCGCTACTTCAATGGTCACTGTTCCTCTGAACTGTCTGCTTGCATCCCTCCACCTCTATGACGGGCACATAGTACCCGTCTAGCAACAAACTCTCATCCCTTTTCTGTCCAACTCTCTAATGCAAGAGTTAACCGTTACTCCCAGTCCTTCATTTATGCAACTGGTCAACTCTGGAACTGTCTCCCTCTGTCTGTATTCCCTGCTTCCTATGATCTCCAATCTTTCAAACGCAGTGTGTCCAGGCATCTCGAAATGAATGGATCTTGAATTTGGCTCTCTTTTGTATTGTTTTTACTTTTTCTTGGAAGGAACAGTATGCGGGCCCTGGCCTTTGGTTCCTTCTTCCTTGCATAAAAAAAAAAAAAAAAGATGGTAAGGTGCTAGGTGTCATCAAGAGTTTTTATGATGGTAGTGATGCATGTGTATAGGTAAATGGGCATCTAAGTGAATGGTTCACAATCAACCTGGGCGTGCAAGGAGGTTGTGTGATGTCCCCATGGTTGTTCAATATATATACGGATGAGGTGGAGAGAGAAGTATAAACACGAGTAATGGAGTGATGCCGTTGGTAGTAAATGGTCAGGGATGGAATATCTCAAATTTGTTGTGTGTTGATGCAGTGCTACTTGCAAATACAAGACAAGAACCTGGTAGACTAGTGCAGATTTTAACTGATGTCTGTGAGCGTCACGCCTTGAGAGTACATGTAGAAAAGAGTAAAGTGATGGTACCTGAGAGAGAAGGTGGCTCCCAGTACCTGGGTGCAGTAATAGGAAAGAGAGAAAAATGTGCAAAAGAAGTGGAAAGCAGAGTGACACAAGGAAGGAAAGCTGGTGCTATGAAGCCTCTCATAAGAAACAGAGGCTTCAGCGTTGCAGCTG
This sequence comes from Birgus latro, assembly GCA_018397915.1. Classification (NCBI taxonomy): domain Eukaryota; kingdom Metazoa; phylum Arthropoda; class Malacostraca; order Decapoda; family Coenobitidae; genus Birgus; species Birgus latro. The sequence continues at coordinate 15,665 of JAGKTI010008552.1, forward strand.
CGTGAGGCTTACGTGAAGGAGTGTTGGTGCCAACTTTAACATAAGGATGTGAGACTATAGAGTGGAATGAAAATGAAAGGTCATGAGTGAGAGCAGTGGAGATGGGACTGCAGAGGAATGTATGTGGAGTACAAAGTGGATAGGATACGAAATACTGTGATTCATGAAAGATATGGAGTGAGGAAGTCTGTGGAGACCAGAATCAAAGAGAGTGTACTGAGATGGTATGGTCAGGTGGAGAGAATGGATAACAACAGAGTGGTGAAAAAGGTATACCTGAGCAAATCTGAAGGAGGGAGGAGGCAAGGTAGGCTGAGGAGAAGGTGGAAAGATATGGTGGATGTGTGAGGAAGATAGGTATGGAAGTTGGTGAGGCTAGGGGACTGACAAGAGATCAAGCTGGCTGACTGAATCTTGCTAGAAGAAATGCATAATCAGGGATTTGGCACCCCTTTTAGCATGACAGCGTTCAGAATGACTCTATTGGATATGTTCGTGCAAAGCTACAGAATGTGATAAAAGTTTTTTGGCATATCAGACAGAGCCAGGATTCGGGGTCTTGAATGATGAGTGAATGGAAGCGTGGCCCATTGGATTGGGCAAACTTGGGCTCTCTGGACATTACTTCTCCTCACCCTGCCCTAGGGTGGGAAAGGAGGTGCACATGATGATGATGATAAGTATATTTCCCATAAGGTCAATACCCCAACTTTGGCAGCACTTTTCATGGGCCTTATTAGGCGCAAAACCTGGTGCCCTACTGTTTTGCCAAATGCTTTAATGTAGATGTGACTGCAAATGGAGCTAGGATCTGAGGAAGCTGCTCCCTTCCAAATTATCTATGCACAGTGCTAAATGAAGCTGTTATGATTAAAAAAGAAGGCTCCCCTCATTCAGGTACTGTATTATCTTCCTTTAACATAAGACTGGATTGTTATGAAAACAGATAAGTGAGATATGGTGTGCTCTTGTGTTTGTGGGAGGACTCTGTTTCCTCCATCTGAGGTAATGTGCTTATGTTTGTCTACAGTGCATTAGTTTTTTTTTTTTCCCCACTGATTTCATGCTCTACTGAAATTTTGTGTTAACTAGCCACCTCCTACTGGTGAAGAGAGAGAGCGAAAGAGAGAGAGAGAGAGAGAGAGAGAAAGAGAGATTCATTTTCATCATCTATACTAATTTTCACAGAAATTAATAACAACAGTGGGGGACTTCCCTCTGCTACTTAGGCTAGTAGGGTAACATTTGGTTTAATCAGGTTGGATAAGATTTGATTAAAGCATCAGTACAGTAATATTCTGCTGGGTTAGTAAAGAAAACCAGAGACAACCAAACCTGAATTATTAATGCATTACTAAAATCTCACCTAACCTGACCAAACATAACCTAATCTAGCCAAACTAGGGAGGAGACTTTTTTCCCACCATTACAGTATGGTATAGTATTGTTAAAATCTGCACGAAATGGTATAAGGAAAACTTGTTGCTATTTATGAAACACTCACACACATAAAAATACAACTCTGTATGTCATATTTGTCCAAACGAAAAATAAAATCAGGCTTTCAGTGTGATGAATTTGATTCTGATATTGATTTCAGTCCCAAACCCTTAATGAAGGGACTTCACCCACCCCAGATCCCCTTTCATTTCGCCGTTTGTCATTCACTCACATTTGGTCATAGATGGATCAGACTAAGCTTGAAATTCAAACCCATTCTGACAAGCATACGTGTTTTTTTTTTTCTATTTTCTTATAATGACCCAACATTTTTTGTGTGTGCGTTTTATGACATTTTATCAGGAAATAAGCAAGAAGAAAGGGGTCTTTTCTACGGTATTTTCTTCAGAAATGAAATGCACCATTATGGGGATTTTATGATTGTCTTGTAAAATATAAACCGTACTCCCTATGAGCATGGCACAGGGATCTCAATATTGCAAGAGCTACGGTACTTGTCTTCCAATTGAATTGCATTCTATCAATCTTCTTGGTTATTATTTGCTATTGTCTTGCTCCCTATCAGTATTCCTTGAATAAACCCACTTAGTAGCTACCGGAAGTTGGAAGGAGCATCACTTAGCCCAAGCATTGCCCTTAGTCAATCATCAATGATCTTGATACATCCTTGGCTTGACACTGCAGTGGCAAGCACGCCTTTTCAAACATGTTGGCATTGTGCGAAGGGTGTGCTGCTGCTCAGTGGGGCATAATTCGGTACTGTTATTGAAATAGTAATCCCTCCACACTCCGACGTAATAGAGCCAAAGGCATGAACGGACAGTGGTCTTGTCCGGAAAGTGGCCCTGAAGCTCCAGCACTGGTCATTCATGACCCTAACCTAACCTACCTAAATCAGAAAACCACCTACCTACCTCCCTACCGGACATGCATAGCACTTATTTAAGTCCCCTTTCACATAAATAATGGACACAAAGCATGAATTAACTGAATTTTAACCAAAAAATGATGATTTAGAGGTGAGTAAGGCATAAGTGTTCACAACTTGCCAGCAAGTGTAAGTATCAGACATGGAAATCACTATGAAAATCACCCTTTCTCACACAATATGCATTAAATAATGGACACAAAGCATGAATTCATTGAATTTTAACCCAAAAATGATGATTTTGAGGTAAGTAAGGCATAGATGTTCATGAGTTGGCAGCTTAGTGTAAATAAGTATCGGACGTGGCAATCACTATGAAAATCATCATTTCTCACATCTTATGCACTAAAATATGGGCTACAAAGCATCAAATAAATAAACTGTTACCAGAAAAAGAGTTAGGTATGGCAAAGGTGTTCACTGTTCACCAACAGCACCGGTCATTCTTGACCCTATCCTAACCTAATTTAACCTAAATCAGAGAACCACCTACCTACCTCCCTACCGGACATGCAAATCACTTATTTAAGACCCCATTCACATAAATAATTGGCACAAAGCATGAATTAATCAAATTTTAACCCAAAAGTGATGAATTTGATGTGAGTAAGGCAGGGGTGTTCATGAGTTGACAGGTTAGTGTAAGTATCGGATGTGGCAGTCACTATGAAAATCATCATTTCTCATATCTTATGCACTAAAATATGGGATACAAAGCATCAAATAAATAAACTGTTACCAGAAAAAGAGTTAGGTACGGCAAAGGTGTTCACTGTTCACCAATAGCACCGGACATTCTTGACCCTAACCTAACCTAACCTAAATCAGAAAACCACCTACCTACCTCCCTACCAGACATGCACAGCACTTATTTAAGACCCCATTCACAAAAATAATTGGCGCAGAGCATGAATTAATCGAATTTTAACCCAAAAATGATTTTGAGGGGAGTAAGGAAGGGGTTTTCGCCGGATGACTACATAATGAACGTATGGAAGAGACATGATTATTACTGAGAAGATCACCTTTTCACAGCCTATGCACTCAAATATGGGACACAAAGCATGAAGTAAATAAAATGTAACCAGAAAAATTATGATTTAGAGGTGTGTGGGGCAAAAATGTTCACCAGTTGACTAGATAGTGAACATATGTAAGAGACATAGTAATCAGAGAAAATCATCTCTTTCACAGCCTGTGCACTCAAATATGGGACACAAAGCATGAAGTAAATAAAATGTAACCAGAGAATGAGGATTTAGAAGTGATTATGGAAAATATTTAGCAGCTGACAATGTTTACTTACATGTCCATGATTGTTGTTTACTCCTTGTTTACCCCCACCTCTAAGGTTTTTACAGTGGTCATAATTGCTCTTGACACATGTCCAGTAATCCAGTGTTTAACTACATTTAATCCTTAGCACTGTGACTTTTGATTATTTAAACAAGAACGAAAATACCGCAAACGATCGGACAGCCATCCACTATTCACGGGAGTTGAGACAGAACTAGTAGGAGGTGGATTGGGCAGGAAGGGAGCTAGTCGGCATGCGCAGGAAATTCAAATTGACGTGGTTGGAAAAAATCGGATTTTTTTTTTTTTTTTTTGCAATTTTGGGGTTCGGCCATCAGCCCACGATGTTCGAATAGTGATGTAACCGGATAGTGGTCGTCCGAATAGTAGAGAGATTACTGTAATGCAGTAAGCCTTGAGATTTTCCATACTCACAGGGTTACACCTTGTGAAGTAAAGCATCCAAAGTGCAAACAGGCAACCCCCCCCATTTTGCAGGGGTTAGGGGACACAGATCCCCGTGAACCTGGAATTTCTGAATAATTTTGATGCAACCCCCTAAAATGCTCCCATGGTAGCCTATAACCCCTGTCAGCCCCTAGGAACCATTACAGGAACCTAAAACTGGCTTAAAACAACACAAATATATATATTTACTATTGTACAGTACAGTATACAATTCACATTCACTTCAACAAAAAATACCCTGTAAATGGGTATGGTTATAAGAATTAAGGCTAATTTTGTTGTTGCTGACTGTCACTGACACTGTGGCAGTGTGCACAGACCTAAAAAACCATATCTGGGACCAGGTGACACCATCAAATATCACAAATATATACCGACTGTATAAAAACTTTAATAACAAATAAGCATTTAATGGGTATGGCTAAAATAAGTTAGGGCAAATAATTTTTCTAAATCTATCTATCTATTGTCAGACGCCTTAATCCCGTAAGGGGTGGCCACAAACATATCACCTCAATGTCGCCCTGTCCCCCACTATTTCACTGCCCTGCTCAAAGCTCACACCCCCCTCTCTCGCATATCTCTCCACTCCATTCCTTCTCCTCATCTTTGGCCTCCCCCTCCCTCTCCTCCACTCCATCTCACTCACATACACTCTCCTTGTCAGTCTCTTGCTCTCCATCCTCCATCCTCCACACATGGTCAGATTACTTTTACCGGGAGGAAAATCCATGTAAAAGCGGGGGCCATGGATTTCGGGGGTTGCCTGTACTGTGTGCTGGCAGCTTCAGTGTGAGATGCAGCTTCTATTGTAAATAAACACAAACAGGCTGTTTAGTCCTCAGGGAATTAATGTTGACTGGCAACAAACATTTGCATTCAACAAAATTCTGCTTAATAAATGCTTACTTATTGTCACGAATTTTCTACATCGTAAAATTATGTAAAGTAAATTGTGACCGAGTGATTTTGCGGGAGGAACGAATTATTATGAAATGTACAATGTTTCGCTCGTTCTCTCAAACCGTCCGCTTGCGTGCTCGTATTCGCATCAAGTTGTCAAAACTTTCGTCATTCTTTCGCGAGTGATTGTTTTTATGTGCAGGCGGTGCATTCCTCCGAGCGATAATTTCTGAATTATCGCTCCCGCTCTGAGCCGTTACGCCGGCCACACCCTTTCACACGCTCTTCGCGCCGTGTACTCAAAATCAGAGCTCAGTCTGTCTGTAGACGCGGTCCGTGCGGTACGCCTTGCAAAAAGGCTCGAGTGATTTTCTCAGCGATTTCAGATCTCAGCTTGTGTTGGTGTGTATCGTCGTAGCTCCCACCCCTTGGTGATCGTCGCAGCAGCTCGGTCTCATCTATACCGATTAGTATTTTCTTGTTTTCCTAGACTTAAGTTTTTGAGATATTTAGCTGTTGTCTGAGTGTTTGAGTGAGTGCATTTCCCTTTCTTGATTTGAATTGGAGTCATGTAACGTAAATTTATTTGCTTGTATTCAATAAATTTACAGTTCGTTTTCTTGAGCTTTGTTAAATGTAACAGTCGTGTTTAGTTTTCCCACATATTTAATACAGTTTTGCTACTCCACGTTAGCACAACTCTTTGTATTAAATCACGACTGGTACTTAGGCCAGCTTTTGACATTAATCCTTAAATCCGTTGTGCTAGCTAGGAGTTTGGCTCAGCCAAGATCCTGTTTATCTTTATTATCATTTTTTTGATTGTTAAGGGGAGAAACTAACTTTCTCAGAGGCCAACGGTACAATATTACAGCCTACTTGAGCGTCTAGTCTTTGCTGTGTACCGTTGAGAAAGTCTATAAATTCTCGACTCTAGAGAATTGGTGAAGTAAGCCAGCATGAAGGGAAATCGCCACTTGATTTCACGAGTCTATACTCTCTTAATAAATGACTCAATAGTCATCTCTAGCACACATAGCTATATATATATTGTATACGAATCATACAATATTAGATTATCTTTTGAATTACACATTTTCCTTTAGAAAGACATAAAATTCCCCCTGACACTTATAATGTAGCCTCGGTCAACTGGTATTTCTCAGCATGAGTTATGCAGTGATTCAAGTGGTTTTCTTACAAATCCACATTCTTAGGGAAAATAATTCTAGTACTAGATATGGAACAACACAGGTGATTAGTTTCGTCTCATTTTTGAAGGCTCCAACAAGACTGCATGCGTCGGCCTTGGTCACCTAATGGCGGCTCTCCACGCTGCTCAATCTCTGGCAGCCTCCCTGTTCAGTTCCTTAACCCTTAAGTCACACTTAATGACCTCGTCCCATGTCTTTCTCAGTCTACCCCTCCCAACCCCTCCCCCAATATTAACACTTCTCACCCTCTGTACCCAATTATCATCCCCCATCCTCTCCACATGTCCAAACCACCTCAGCCTACCTCTCCTCATCACAATACAAATACACTCCAGTCCCATCCTACCTCTCAACTCTTCCATCGTAAACCCAGCCCCCCTAGGCCTTGCACGCAGGGACGCAATGCACATCCACCCAATCATTGTCATTTCTGTACGTTTAAATCTGCGAATATCCTCTTCCTTTACTGCCCAAGTCTCGCTACCATACAGCATCACACTCCTAACACATGCTGCATACAAAGACCCCTTAGCACGTAAGGAGAGTCCTCTCAATGTCAGGAGAGGCAACAGCTCCCTGAACTTCTTCCAACCACTTCTCACCCTAGCAACTGAGCTAACTCCAGCCCCACCTCCGGCACATAACATGTCTTCCAAATAACATAACTCCTCCACACACCCAAGAGACTCACCTGCAACTTCAACCCTCTCACGCCTAACAATCTCCACCTGCTCTCCCCGACACGCCGCACACATGAAATCAGCATTATCTCACAGTCTACCTCTAATACCACTACATCTCTTGTGCACTCATTTATCACAAACACTACACAAGATGGAATTACTTCCCACACCCATGTGGCAAACTGCACATGGCCACTCTCCCTCTCCTCTGATTGTACCGCCACCAACCCTAGATATCATCACTTTTGTTTTATCTGCATTTACCCTTAAGCCCTTGTACCCCATACCATCTCTCAACTTCTTAAATCTTTCCTCCGCCTCCCATTCATTCTCCGAAATCAACACCAAATCATCAGCATACAACATCTACCATGGGAGTCCATCTCTGAAGTCACGTGAGAGGGCTTCAAGCACCATGATAAACAACAAGAGACTCAAAGCTGACCCCTGATGCACACCAATATTCACGGAAAACTCATCACTCAAAACTCCATTCACTCTTACCTGGGTGTGAGCACCCACGTACATGGCCATAACCACCCTAACCAGCCACTCTTCCAACCCTAGCTTTCTCATTGCCCACTTCACCACCTCTCTAGGGACTCTGTCAAAGGCCTTTTGCAGATCAACAAAAACAAAATACAATTCCCTTTTCTTACCAATATATTTTTCCTGAAGCTGTTGAACAATGAATATGGCATCAGTGGTCCCCCTGCCTGGCATAAACCCAAACTGCATCTCATCGATATTCACTCTTTCTCTAATTATACCTTCTAGAACTCTCTCCATTACTTTCATTATTTGATCTAAGAGCTTTATACCGCTGTAATTTCCTCTTTCCAGGGCATCACCCTTCCCTTTGTACACATTTACAATTACACTCTTCAGCCAATCATCTGGGACAACACACTCATATATAATCATATTTATCAGGTCAGTGACTAACCTCACCCCAGTATCTCCTGAGGCCTTCAACATTTCGGCAGTCAACCCAGACACACCTGCCGCCTTCCCCACCCGCATCCTGCCTATTGCCTCACTCACAGTAGCAGTGTCAATCAAAGGCCAAGGCCCAAACACTGGATCAGCTGGCTCCAAACTTTCCCTATCCCAATCAAACTCCTCATTCAACAACTGGCTATAATGCTCTCTCCATGCTTCTTTAATATCCTCACTGTTCACCACTACCCTTCCTTCATCATTCTTCACACACTGCTCACCTACAATGTCCCAATTATCCCTCTTCACCAGATTTGCCACCCTAAAAATCATATTTTTCCTTCTTCCATGATTTACATTATCAAGTAAAAGTCTCTGTGACTCAGACTTCGCCCTGTATACCTCTCTTCTAGCCCTGCGCTTGGCAGCCAAGTACTCCTCCCTGTTACCACCCTTCTTCCATTCCCGGAAAAGCGTTCTTTTCTCCTTAACTGCGGTTTCTACACCCTCATCCCACCACCAAGTTACTTTATGTCTTGGTGGGCCTCTTGTCCAACCGCATATTGCATCGGTAACTCTCAAGAGGTTGTTCGTAAGGGCTCTATAGTGTTCATTAACGCCTCTATCTACGGCTTCCTGTTCAGCCACCACTCTCCTCATCTCACTCCTCGCTTCCTATAACTTTAACATCCCTCACTAATCTCCTATCAACCCTTCTGACCAGAAAATAATCTATCTGACTACTATTTCCCCCGGACTCATACGTAATCAATCTACTCACTCTTCTTCTAAAATGTGTGTTGCACACAATCATGTCCATAGCCTCTCCTAACTCGAGAATTCTTTCCCCTTCTGCATTCCTCACACCATATGCACATCCTCCATGGACTCCTTCATAAACTTGAGCTGCTTCACCAACATGACCATTTAAATCCCTTCCCAGAACCACTACCTCATCATCGCCCATAACACTTACTACATGTATTAAATCATCCCAAAATCTATCCTCCTCTGCTTCATCCAATCCTACCTGTGGAGCATATGCCGATATAACTGAAATCATTATCCGTCTGATCAAAATTTTCACTACTAACATCCTATCACTTACTCTCATAACATTAATAACATATTCCACCCATTTCTCTGCAATCAACACACCCACACCCCCATATCCATCAGTTCCTCCCTGCCAAAACAACTTATAGTAGCAATCTTTCCCAGCAATCTTTCTGGCTGATCCACCCCTGTACTGGACTTCCTGCAAACATGCCACATCCACCCACCTCCTACTAAATGCCTCAACAACTTGATTTTCAACCAAAACATATGAAGAGAACATACAAAATAAACCTACTCTGCGAGATTCAAGAAGGCTACCTGCGACATGTTTATTGACAGTCCCTCAGACTGGACATGACAGTGCATCCAACAAACTCATATGTATGGTACAACCTAAACACCATAAATAACAAAAGAAACCTAATGGGGGGGCTCTGTACCCCAGAACCCCCAGTGATTATAACCAACCTCACAGCATACAGAATAAAATATGCATTGGGTTAAAGCTGCCAAAACTGTGTCATGCTTTGGGCATTTGGTAATAATCACAAGGTAGGTGTGATCATAAGGCAAATAGTTAGATTCATCATACAGAAGACATCTATAAACTATAAATTAGTAAAATACCACTTGGCGAATAAAACAGTACACATAATATTCAATAAAATCTAACTTCTACATAATATGAAGAACATTAATGTACCCCCTATCTAACCTATTAACATTAATACTTTACCACACAGGCAGAGGCCTTCCTAATTTCCTATCTGGGCCTTTCACAGGTCGATTAAGATGGGTTTGGTTAAAAGCTTTGGTCTGATAGGAAATGAGGGTTTCCATTGTTAGGCTCAGCAGCTATCCTCGGTAGTTTAAATCATGGGGGACCTGGGAGGTAAAGCCCTCCAAAATGGTTTGGTTTGCGAGATCATCAGTAAACTGGCTGCCATGACCATCCAGGCAACTTCCTTAAATATCCTAGAATAAGTAAAATTTGTTTGTTCTATATACATTTTCTAGTCTAAAATAAACAAGCAGTTTTCTCTACTGCATACTGTACTAGAATTACTTTCCTTAATCCCTTAATGGCCCATGGTGTCAAACAACACCACACAGTACGAGTGATGTGGGCACTGAATTAGAACGATCTATAAAAAAATGCGAATGATTATGGGAAGGGAACGAAGGTTAGTAGTATGCTTATACAGTATGAACCTATTCTACCACCCCATGTACTTAGGCAGTCAGTTCATCTCACATGTTATCGTCCAATGGTCTACACGTTACTGGGGAGTACCCAATCATTTGATGAATTTTTGTGCGAATCACAGGATGGGTTTAGGAAGCTAAAAAACACATTGTCAGGTGCACCAGACTACTGTATTCTCTTCACACCTGTAAGGAAAAAAAAATCTAAACTGAAATAAAATGGCCCCAGGACTGGCCTGTGGTGCGAACGAATGTACTACCTCACAGCCATTGAGGGGCTAAGAATATGAGAATGTAAGAAGACAGGTGGAAATGCTGTGCCCATGAGGTAAAGTTTTATCCTTTTTTAAAAATAAACAGGTAATCTTTAACAAGAAACAGAACCACTTTATTTTGCATTTTTCTTACATTTTTCTTAACCCTTAATGGGATTCTCACAGTGCATTTTCAAGTTTCAATATTTTGTACTGGGTATTTCTTTTATATGGTGAAAAGTATTGTTTGTTTACAATCCCCCATGGCACTGAAGACAGACAGATACCATCTTAGAATGCCATTTTCAACTAAATTACCCTTACCAGTGCCCATTAATCCAAACCTAACCAAAAATTTTGTAACTTTAACCTTATCTAACCTATTTTATGCTAACCTAATCAAAAGTATCACATGCATGAAATCATATTTTCCTCTTCATACTTGAAAACGCACTTCTGAACACCTTTACAAAAGCCATGCTTTCGTGAGGTCTTTTTAGACCAGATGAGACCAATCAAAGTTTTCTGGAGCTACTTGATGCTCACAAAAATGGATTTTAGACCAGCACCATCCTTGCTGTGCTCCTATTGGCTGGAGGAAGGAGTACCCGGTAGGTGGAGTCATGATAAAAGCAGCCGAGTTATGTAAACAGAAAGAATAAGATGGTAATATTGCACATCAATTTAGCTATTAATCTTGTCGTTATTAGTGTGCACAGTTGCTGTTTCCATCATATAAAAGAAAATATGACAGCCTACCAGTGCATCTCGATCAGAATCACGGTAAGTTCTCACTACACTATGAGGTGAAATAACTGTATGGGTTTACCTTTTTAGTTAAAAGAGAACTGATAATCAGAAGCGAAGGATACACTACTCGTCCTTAAGGAATTATTACTGGAAAATAGTTGTGCCATCATGACCCTATAATAATCCACCGAGATCCAAGAAATTTGAATTTCTCTCGACATTATTATCTTACTAATTCTGCCATAACCGATCATCTTTATCAACTCAGATTTAAACAAGTATTTATTTCATGTAGCATCTACATTTATATCACTGTCTTATGTCACTGCTATTATTTCTGTAAAATTCAATTTTCAATATTTAGCTTTTATCTGTCGACCATCTTTGCCAGATCAGCTGTTTACCCTGGGAACAGAATGCTCCTTGCTGTCTTTGTTGCCCAGTGCTACCGTGCATCCTTAGTGCACAGGATTAGGTAAACCCAGTCCTGGCTCTGCGGCAGGACCACTCAAAGGCTGGTTCACACGAGCTAAATTACAGCCATTTTTTTCACCGATTTGTGGAGGAAAAATGCCACTTTGGTATCTCTCCTGGAAGGTGTTCACATGTACGGGGACTGCAGAGGCAAGAATGCAGTAACAATTTACAAAGATGGACCACCAAACCCATACTAGGTATGCAGCTCTTGCTCTTGGACTTTGCCTACTTCATCATGAGCCCTTACAGCAGCAATTTTGTGCGTGTGAACCAGCTGTACTGTCACTAAGCTTTCCAGTGGTTTCAGGAGGTGTATGCACAACTTTTCTTAAGCATAAAATCATGTATGAGATTCGTAGTGTACACCTTTATCTCATACTTTAATAATCATACCTTTATACTCATCATACCAGATCCACCCAAACTGGAATGAATGTTAACCTGTATCATGGTGGAAAAAAAAAAAAAAGATACCCATCTATGCCAGCTGATTTTGGATTTTTCATTTCTTGCTAAATGGGCTTAATACATCAACATAAGATCCCTGGCACTAATAAAAGTACTGTAATCACCAAAGCCAGAAAGCTGGTTGAATCGAGTTGGGTTGGTGCCACTCTACCTCTGAAATCTTCGAGGTTACTGAGACAGCAGAGCATCACTGTGAGTCTGTGAACCAATTTTTTTTTTTTCCTGGCTAAATACATCAATAAGATCCCTGGCACACATAAAAGTATTCACCGAAGCCTGAAAGTTGCCTAAATCGAGTCACGTTGGTGCTACTCGACCTTTGAAATCTTCAAGGTTACTGAGAGAGCAGAGCCACTGTGAGCCTGTGAAGACTGTCACTCGAATCCCGCACTCCTATATCAGTGTTATATGTGTAGTGGAAAAATGTCTGAAGTTAGCGAGATACCGGTACGTTATTACCCTCCATTTTATTTAAGCTGCTTGAAATGACTTCTCAATCCTGCAGGACATAGATCTACGTCACTGGCGTTTTAGAGAGGGATGTACCGTAGATCTTCATTGCTAACACGGTACAAGTTAAAATGCGAGTAGTGGCAGTAGTAAAGACATAAGATGCCGTATTCGTCTTCACTTGCAGAGCTTTGCCTCATTCACTGCTTCTGTTTTATTTGGCCTGGCCTCTGCCTCCCAATTCTGACAAAAAAAAAAGTGGCCGTGATTTCTGCCTGGGGGCAACCTCCAGCAAAAAATATAGCCATGACTTTGCTTGTGTGAGCCAGCCTTAAGACCAGTCTGATTTATTTGAAACTGCCTCACCAGAACAGCCACTGGACTAGTCTCAAACGGTCTGAAAGCTTCATGAAAACGCGGCAAGTCACCAAATCAATTCAAAGGTAGACAGGTTTTTAATTTTTGGCGGTGGTCTTGTATCATCTTAAATATTACCGATGTAAAATTTTAAAAAACCAAAATATACGCTAATCTACAAAAAATAAACAATCCTGTCGGCAACCCATTCCAGGAGGAAATTTGGAACTACCGTGTCCTATTTTAATTAAATAAAATTTGCACATCTCTCATTGAAAAGCCCGGTATGTATGTCTTGTAATACTGGGATATACCAGTTGCAATTTTCACATTGTTGCAGGTAAGTACAACCTGCGGGGTGATAAAACGCGTACCAGAAAGCGCAAGAGCCTATTTTTCACTTATTACTCCAGTTTTACACTTACCAGTTCTTCTTTGATATCGCCATCTTTCTTTTCCTCATCTTTCTTCACCTCCTTTTTCTCCGATTTTGTGCTATCCTTCGTCATTGCTGATATATTTCAATTGGTTCTGACTCAATCCCGATACACAGCCAGTCGCCAGTCACAGTTTGTTGATGTTGCTACTTGCTAGTCAGATTTTGGTGGACCATCGACTTAACATAATTATTTATGTTTTATTATCCCATTACATGAATGAGTACAGTAAAATAATAGGTATAAATTAATTGCTATAATTCTTGAATATCTTGTAAAGTTAATTACCGGTGCATCTGAAATTTAAGTCGAACTTTCTGTTCTTAATGAGTCAAGCTCGTACTGTCACGTGTATTTAACCATTTTTATCGTACGCTGCGCGTGTAAGGGTGCGAATTCTCGTCGGAGCCTGGAGCGAGGTTCTCTTTCTAGAACGGGTTGGGCTCTATTAAGGCATTCAGTGGGAACGGCATAAAACCCAGGGCAACAACCTTACACGTATATTACCACAAATTACAACACTGCTGCAATATACATGGCACACTTTACAAGAAAGTAACGTCACACACGGATAGACAGGGCCGGAGGACTCGGCGACAGGAGAGTGTGACTGGGGCTTGCTGTAGGGTGAGGCCTTGTGGTAGTGGAGGGCCCAGGACAGCGGCCTGCCTGCGTCGAGTGGCCCTGGGTTCGTCGGAGCTTCCGGGGACGTTCGTCAGGAGGCCGGCCTGATGATGTCTCGTCCGGGAGAGGTCAGAGGGCCGTGGTAGGCCTGCGGTCTTGTTGCTGAGCCTCCGTCAGGTGTGCGCTGCGGCAGAGTCCGACAGGGGCTGGTGCCACCGAGAGTTGAGGGAGAGAGCTATAACTCTAGACACCAGGGGTCCTAGCCAGGCCTCCTTCAACTGCTGGTTAAGGAGGAGGGTGTCCCTGAGGGAAGAGAGGGGGCGGTCTCTTGCCGTTACTCTTTCTTTTTGTTTTGGTGGAGCGGCAAGGTGACCGTCTCCTAGGTGCGGCAAGGTGGCCGTCACCTTTCCTCCTTTTGTGGAGTTAGAGCGAGGGCAGCTGGTGTCCGTCGTCACCTTTCCTCCTTTTGTGGAGTTAGAGCGAGGGCAGCTGGTGTCCGTCTCCTCCCCATGTGGGTCAAGGTGGCTGTCACCTGGTGTGAGTAAGTGCAGCAAGGTGGCCGTCACTTGACCTCCTTTTGTGAAGTTAGAGCGAGGGCGGCTAGTGTCCGTCTCCTCCCTGTGTGCGGCAAGCTGGCCGTCACCCGGTGTGAGTATGTGCGGCAAGGTGGCCATCACTTGACCTCCTTTTGTGGAGTTAGAGCCAGGGTGGCAAGGTGGCCGTCTCCTCCCCGTATGCGGCAAGGTGGCCGTCTCCTCTCTGTATGCGGCAAAGTGGCCATCACCTGGTATGACTGAGGGAGGGAAAGCAGCAAGTGGGCGGCTGGTGGCCGACTCCGGGGTGCTGTCTGGGGCTAGGGAATTAGCCCCACCCTGAACCTGGCGATTGTTGGTCCTGCGGAGTACACATGTAATTTGCCATGACTGTAACCTCTGCAGCGAGTTACCTGAGTGCGAGAGGGGCGTACAGGAAAGACGCAGGTGCGCCCGTCTTGTACGGAGCCCGCACAGCTCATTTTCGCTCCCTGGGTACCCCTTCCTGGGGTTGGTGTCTCACCCAGGTAAGGTTGATGGGGAGCTCTGGTATTTCTCCTCATGTTGATGCAATGCATTTCATCACCGTCTGTGGCGAAAAAGTCACGTCCTCATGCCTGGAGGTGGTAGGTATGGGTGCTGGCAGACTGATGTGGTGTGAGGTGTTGCAAGAGGAAGGTCCAATGGGTGGTGAAGGGGTCTGGTTGGTGGCTGCTGGTGAATGTGACGAAGAGTGTTGAGGGTTGGGGTGATTCCTGGAGGAGGCGCTGTAGGTGGAGTGTTCCCCGAATGCGTTTTTCCTTGCCTGTGATGGGGGCCCAGGTGACAACGCAGATCTTCATGGACGGAGATGGTGTGGTGGCGATGGTGGGCTGTGGCTGAATGCTGGCCAGCCATAGGAGGGTTGGCTTTTTATGCCGGTGGTTGGAGGTGGGGATGTCCCTTGGGAGTGCAGGTGACTGGGCTTTTAGCATGGCTTGGTGAATACGGTATGTCACTTGGTTGGTGTTTGGCTGTGTCGGGGAGGTGGATGGCGAGGGGGAGGGGGTGGTGGTGTATCGCTGGGGTGGGTGTGAGACTCGCCCAGATCGAGTTGTGGAGGTGGCGAGTCTGGACGTGGGTGGAGAGGGATGTGGTGGGGTGTGGGATGTGGAGCAGCAGTTGATGGTTGGTGGTGGAGACAGCGTGGGTAATGGGGTGGGAGGGGGTCTGGCCAGTGGAATGTGGCGTGGAGGGGATGGTACGGGTTGTTCAGTAGGTGTGAGGTGCTTAGGGCACAGTAGTGTGAGGAGGGGTGGTGGATTAAGGGTTTTGGAATGGGGCGTGCCGTGTGGCTCAGGAGAGGTAGCATAAGTGTGCTAGCGAGGTGATTCGGTGTTGGGGGCGGGGTTGGTAGGGGTAGGGGGGGAAGAGCGGGGCGAGGAGGCGGTAGGTAAGGAGGAGGGGATGGGAAATGAGGTAGAGGAGGGGGAGGGGGAAAGATAGAGGGAGTAGGAGTCGGAGGGAGAGGTGGGGGTTGACGGAGAAGATGTGGTTGCGTGGCTGGGGGACGTAGATGGCAAAGCGGGTGGGGGTTTGTTTGCCGTGTATGGTCTGACGTGTCTATTATGGTAGGTGTGCGGGGTGTTATGATAGTCAATTGTGACTTGATACGGATTGGGGATGTGGGTAATTGTGTAGGGGCCTGTGAAGCACGGGGCCAGTTTGTGCGGGGTTGGTAGTCGGGCCACCATAACTGTGTCTCCTGGTGAAATAAGGAAGTTAGGGGTGAAGGCCGCAGATGACGCGACAGCCAGTGCAGATGACACCAACACCCCCAACCCCCCAAGAACTACCAGGGGTCCGCCACGAACACCGAGCTGCTTGGAACAGGAACGACGTACCTGTATCCCTCCCCGACGCCCCTCTTACTCCCAGCCAACGTCCCGGGAAGGTAGCAGTCGCCGGCGCCTAGTCTCCGGCCGAGGCTGGAGTTACCCTCCAGCCACTGCACTGGTGTATATTTGTCCGGGGGATGGGCTCTGCCCCCCCCACGCCAGCGTCCTCTGTCGCCATGCAGAGGACGCCCCCTTGTTTACTTACTGCCACCCTCTGACGGGCTCTCCACCCCGAGCCCGTGCCACACCAGTGTGGCGAATCATTAAAAAAAAAAAAAAATCCACTTGCCAGGTAAGGGGTGGAGTTTGCAATTACAACTCCACGCAGCACCACAGTATTGGCCACTGTCATACCAGCCAAAGGGCAGAACCGGCCACAGTCCGTTTCCCAGCCTCATCCCCGCTGCAGGGCCACGGCACGGACGCGTGTCGGTCAGGTAGGACAGGCCACCAGTCGTCCGACTCCTGTAGTCGTTCCCCCCAGAGTAGTGCTGCAGCTTTGGCCACAAGCCGTGCTGGGTACAAGACAGGATCGGCCATCGTCCGTCCCTCTGCTACTGGTTCTCCTCGCTCCACGATACAGGCCATTAGCGACACCAGAGCTACAACCCCCTGGACCACTCCAACAACGGTCACTAGCTGTGTCAGGCCAGAGGTAGAGCAGGCCGTTAGCCGCACTGAAGCTGTAGTCCCCTGTGCCACCACAACATCGGCCACTAGCTGCGCCAGGCCAGAGGTAGAGCAGGCCATAGTCCGCTTCTATCCCACAGGAGATCCTGCAGCTGGAGAGGACCCTTCCCCCGAGCCATGGCAAGGCCTCACCCGAGGTCTTGGTTCCCTGTAATTCCTCCAGTGCGAGCAGCAGCTGAGACGGAGCCCTAGCAGACGTAGCAGCCGACGTCGGGCCCTGTCAACTACTCCCCTAGCCCGAGGTTCCCGTGTGACGACCCTGACGGTGACGCCACCCTCCAGCCATTGCTGCAGTCCAGCCACCCCAGGTTCTAGAATCTTGGGTCCTCAGCCACCCTGGGAGTTGCCCCCGAACACCAGGGCGCGACTTACCTGCTGGTGGGACCTTTCCGAGTCTCTCTCAGGCTCGACATCAGGCCCGTCTCCTGGCTCTCTTCGGGCTGAGCCCTTAGCCCCCACGACTACGTGTGGGGCCCCGCCCAGGGGTGTCACGTCCTCCAGATGGAGGAAGCAACCTGCGGCCCACCAGTGATAGTAAAACAGATGGACTTTACCAGTTTGTGCCTTCTA
>JAGKTI010008553.1:0-32007 GCA_018397915.1 Birgus latro
AAAAAAAAAAAAAATATGAAACCCATTTACCTGCATCTCCCATAAGCTTAATGAATTCTGAAATTAACCAGAATGAAATTCTGGTATGAAGTAAGTCTGTGGGCTGAAGAGATTAATATGTAAGTGAATAAGAACAGGGAAAAAAACAATGAATGGGATGCAGCTTATTAGAGTTTGGCTTGTGCTTTTATATTTTATATCGAATTGAGCCGGTGAAGGTTTATATCCAAGGAATGGTTGGGGTCTATTGCTCACGTAATGCCATTCAGGTATGAGTGAGGCTGGTCACTTTCATCTTAAATGTCAGGACCAACTTGCTTAGCCCCGGGCTCCTACGCTCCTCTGTGGGGCAACATAGGATTGGATAATGGATGGATGGATTACTGTGGTAGGTTGGGGTGCTCACCATCCACTCACTTAGTGTAGTGCTGCTCTTGGATGTCTGCCCTTTCCTCTTCTCCGTCCTTCTTTCCTTCCATCCTCTTCTGTCTTTCTTTCCTTCATTCTTTCCTCGTCCTTCTGCCTACGGGTGACTTTACACTCCCCCTTCTGTCTTTCTTTCCTTCATTTTTTCCTCTTCCTTCTGCCTGTGGGTGACTCTACACTGAGTGACAAGCCAAATGGTTTCCTGTACACCAGGAAACCATTTAATATGCTGGGTGGTAACCATACAATCATATTTTGGTGCTTGGTGGTTTAGTGGGTAATTACAGCACCAATTGGATTGAGCCGGTGAAGGTTTATATCCAAGGGGTAGGTGGGGTTTATTGCTCACATAATGCCACACAGGGATGAGTGAGGCTGGTCACTCTCATCTTAAATGTCAGGACCAATTTGCCTAGCCCCGGGCTCTTACGCTCCTCATGGGGCAGTGTAGGATTGGATGATGAATGAATGATTATTATTATTATAATTATCATTAGTGTTTTATTTTTTATTTACTTATTTGTTTACTTTTTTAAAGCCAAGGTGATCAGTTTGCTTCAGTATCTGATGGAGGTTGTTTTCATGCTGTCCGTTGATGGAAGGATTCTAATCCTCCCAGGTGTTACAGGAGTTGTTTAACCTCTTAAAACCTTACTTGTACAGTACACTTCTGGGAAGCACTAGATGAATTTATTTGGCTAAGGGAAGACCATACATTTAAGGATTTAAACTAATGAAGCACAGTATATGGGATGTGCATGTTTTTAGGGTGGAGGTACAGGTTTCCAGGGTGCAGATTATGAATAGATAGATGCTTGACCTGTTTCATTGGATTTTTTTTTTTTTCATTTTTCTTCATTTAGCTATCATAGGGAAACAAGGTTAGGATGATGATGCATATGCTTTCAGGCTCATTATGTTACGTATCTGTTTATCTACTGCCAGACGCCATAATCCCTTAAGGGGTGGCCATTTGACTTTGAGTTATTTCTTTTACAGGGAGGGGCACTAACCCTCCATCAACCCACTTGTTGACACGAAGGGAGCACGTTTGGTTTGGTTAAATGGTTACCACCCAACGTTGTAAATGGTTTCTTGGCTTACAAGAAACCATTTGGCTTGTCACTCAATGCAAAGCCACCTGTAGGAAAGAAAAGCAATAAGAAGTGACAGGAACGATGGGAGAAATAGGAAGAGAGGAGGGCAGGCACAGAAAAAGAATAATAAAGGGTAAGGAAGAAGTAGGCAGCACTACATCAAGTGAGTGGATGATGGTCGCCACCACCTACCACAATACATACAATAAAATGATGCCATTCTTCTTCTTAAGGGATCCCCTCTTTGAAGTTGGCCATTGTACAGTTTTTTTTTTTTTTTTTTTGTGAACTGAAAGCTAAACAAGTCCCAAAACCAGCTAAGTACTTCTCACCAGTTGCTGGCCTGTGTTGGGGAAAAAAGAACTCTGACGTGTATTAAGATTTATAAGTGTTAGAGTGTCAGCTTGGTCAACTCCATGTGCATATGGCTGAATGTTCCTGCTAGAGTGTGGTGATGGTGTGGTGAATCACCAAGCTTGTAGCCACATTTCACTCTTATGACTATACCTTCCTAGGTTAATATTACCCACCCATCTACTGACTTAATAATGTAAATTTGGAGGGGTGAAGCTTACAGGTATTTTATGAACTGTTATTGTTGATTTCAGGATGACATTGTTGGTAGTTTGACATACTCATACAAGATTGGGATGCAGTATATAGAGCAGCGCAAATTCCGAGACGAGGTGCTGGAACAGCTGGTGGCACTGTACCAGGGCCTTGACACTCCAGACTATGTCAACATGTGCCAGTGTCTTATACATCTGGACAAACCCCATGAAGTGGCTGCAATTCTTGATAAACTTATCAAAAATGACAGTCTCAAGAGCGAAGCCATGGTTAGTGTAATTTGGTAATTCATTTGCTGAATCTTCACTGAATAGCAGGCTTTCAGTCAGCTTTGTGAAACTAATTGTTAATTCCTGTAGTCTTGGCATCATAAAGTCCAGGATCAGTATGAATCTCCAGATAGGATTGATAGGCTTTGTCCTATTTTCTAAGACTGTTACTTTATGTAAATGATGCCCATATGAGTGTATAATAGAAGGTAAAGGTGTAATGCACAGAAATACTGTACTCTTATTTGCATGTGTATGTTAGTTGTTTGATATTCTGGGTTTGTGTTAGTGTTTTTATTGTATATAAACATATGTATTGATAGTGATGAACAGGAAGACTATAACCCTAACTTTTATGCATAGCACAAGAGGAGGCTTCTAGTATTCTAGTAAAATGAATACAATTGCCTTCCTCAATTATATGGTGCCATGATATGAAAAATACTGTATCGCTCTTTTGAAATCAAATTAAATTTATTAGGTGAATAAACTAAGTTGCACAGTGTTGGTGAGCAACAGATGAAACTTTGGAAATGTTAACAGTGCTGGGAGGATTATTAATTACTGCATTGGATGAACTTAATGATGGGTATGCAACTCTTCACATTAAAAAGTTCCTTTTTGATGGTACATATCTGATGACACAGTCAGTGCTCTCATGTATTATTAATTAGTCACCAAGAATTTGGGGAGTTAAAAGATTGTATACACTGCTGCCAGGATATATGGAAATGCTTATTGTCTTTAAGCAAGCTAGATTTCAGGACTGTAATACATACCAGTGGGTGTTAGTTACTGTTTTATGCTAGGCACTTGGTATGCTTTATTTATCATAAAGTTATTCAGTACTAGTATCATGTTGTATGAGCCAATGTTTTTAAAATGTGCAGTATGAAAAATCAGGCAATGAGGATGTGTACTCTGAAGTGAGATGGTATAGAGATGGTGAAACTTTCTTCCCCTGTTCTAGTTTGAGCAAACAATTTTTTGTCAATTGAAAACAAATGATTTTCATTTTAGTTTATGGTGCAATATTCGGATCTTCTATGTGTCTTATTAATAGTTGCCTCAGTTGTGATTGAATGATATTTCAGTTAAGTGCCAGAAGTAATTAAGTGCATAGAAATTGTTTGTTATTTTCACCTGTTAATGAGGTGATGCTTTGGCAGGATAATGAATTGATGGCGTATCAGATTGGGTTTGACCTGTATGAGAGTGCCACGCAGGACCTGTTGTCACATGTGCGTCAGGGCCTGCGCACCACTGCCCCCGTCCCATCCCTTCTTCGTAATGTAGACCCCCCTACCTCCACTAATAATGCTGCCACCACATCAACCACCACAACCACAACCACCACTACCCCACCTGCCACCACAACCACCTCCACAACAGAGGAAGAGGAGGAGAAACCAGCAACAGAAGAAGAATCTGGTGACACACCAATGAGTGAGGAGAAGACACTGGATGATCTGGTAAGGCAAAAATCAGTATATGAAGTTAGATTCTAAGAGGTTCCCCTGCATCATATGGAGAAACTTGGTGTGCTTTATTAGAAATGAGAAGGTGATTAGAGTAAGGAATCTACAGTATATATCTCTTGAAGATTGAAACAAGTTATGCCCCTGAGTGCAGTATCACATGTCAGTGTTACATGCCCCCCTGAAATATTCTGTATTTTATCCCCTTCACTGCAACAGATCTCAGCTAAACCAAATTATTTGTGGATTAATAGAATTAAATGAAACACGAGACATCTAACTGAAAGGGATGCTGACAAGGAGCCTATACATAGTGGCACTGTACACCTTGGGTGGTGGCTCGATCGGTAGAGAGGTGGTTTGCAGTCCTGACGGACCCAGGTTCAAATCCTTGCTGGGGCAGGGAACAGTTTAAGGATTTGAATTTCGTTAAATCAAATCTACCAGAAGACCCGCTGACATGTCGTAAAATTACCCCCGCTAATACCATTACACCAGTCCTGTATGACATCCCTTGCCTGTATTCAATATGGACGGTGGGTGTTAGCGCCGAAGTGGTGACATGTAAAGGTGTATGGTAGGAGGACTGTTGGGCCTTGATAGCAGGCTGTGAAGCCTATGCCCAAAGTCGGACTCATAAAAAAAAAAAAAAAAGCTGCAGTGTCCACCCATGGGACAAACTGCCTCATATATCCTTGCACCTTGCCATGGGATGGACCTTGATCTAACCCTGGTGAGGCACAGTCTACCACAGAGGGGTGCTAGGTCACTACATGGTGTATGTACTGTACAGTACTGTACCTGTTGGATAGCCCCATAGAAGCAATTGCTCACCTGTGATCAACAGATTTGCTTAGCCACACATAATGATGTAAAGCATCGACAACTGAAGAGGTTAATACTGTTTCTCACTTTCTCATTACAAGGAGATGTGTTCTAAGCTGACATAGTTTGATAGTATTTGATGGTTGCCATTATGAAGTGGAATACTGTGGATATCCAATTGAACTGGCTCTTGGAGACTGTTTCTAGCCCTTTCATTACAAAATGTCTTCCCTGTTAACTAAAAAATTCTGAATAAGATGTCCTTGTACTGAAGGGCTTAATGACTTTTTCTGTGCTTGATTTTTTAAGGTAACTCACAAGCATAATTCTGTAAGTTATGCTCTGTTGGATGTCTTATGTCTTCCATTTTTCATGGTCTCATTTTGCATATACTGTCCCAAAATCATTTGCATTTTAGTTAGTGTTATGGATGAGAGAGGAGCGTTGAGAAGCTGAGGGTCAAAGAAATGGCAGATGATTACAGGACCAAAGTAGAGGAGGAGTTAGAATCAGTGAATTGGAATGAAATGGATCTGGACAGCCTGTAGAATGCATATAGGGACTGCTTAGTTAGGAATGCTAATGTGGTGTGTGGTGTGGCAAGAGTAACAACAAAGAATAAAGGTACAGCATGGTGGGATGATGAGGTTAAGAGAGTGGTGGAGGAAAAGAGGAAGAAGTTGCTAAAGTGATTACAGGACAGGGGTTCAATTGAAATAACTGAATATATTGAGAGCAAGCAGCATGTAAAGAGACTAGTGAAGAGGAAAAAGGAGGAGGTAAGTGATGATCTAGGAAGAAAAATGAATGCAAACTACTCTGAAAATAGGAAGTTATTCTGGGAAGAGGTGTGGAAATGTAGAAGTGAAAGCGAAAAGAAATGTGATGGTGTGAAGGATGTAAGTATAGATTATTAACCCATGGGGATGATTAAGGACCAGATGGAAAGAATATTTTGAAAGCCTGATGAATGGGAACAGAGAGAGCAGAGCAGCTGTAAACATGATTGGTTTTAGGGGTGTGCAGAGAAGGAATGCAGTGCTAGGAGACGTGACACTTACACAGGTGAAGAGTGCTGTGAAGTGGCTGAAAAATGGGAAAGGAGCTGGGGTTGATGAGGTGTATGCAGAGAAGTGTAGTGGAGAGAGTGGAATGAAGTGCTTGTTGGAGATATGTAAGAAGGCATGGATGAGTGAAACTGTGCCAGCAGAGCAAAAAAAGGCAGTGATTTTACCCCTGACTGGACGTTGCTACTCCTCACCCTGCCCTAGGGTGGGGAAGGAGGTCTGGATGATGATGATGATGATGATGATGACAGAAATAAAGGTGAGCGAAGTGAGTGCAAGAATTATCGTAGTATAAATTTATTGAGTGTGGTAGAGAAGGTATATGGAAGAATTATTACAGAGACAGTAAGAGACATATCAGAAGTCCTAGTGAGTGATGGACAGGGTGGCTTTAGGAGTTGCAGGTGATGTGTGGATCAACTATTTGCAGTGAGACAGATAGCAGAGAAGGCTTGTGAGAAGAACCATAAGGTGTTTATGGCATTCATAGATCTGGAAAAAGCATACAACAATGTAGAAGGATTGTGGAAAGTTTTGTGCATGTACGGTGTAGATGGTAAGCTGCTAGGTTCCGTCAAGAGTTTTTATGATGGTGGTGAAGCATGTGTAAGGGTTAATGGGCATCTAAGTGAATGGTTCATGATCTGTGTGGGTGTGCGGCAAGGTTGTGTGATGTCCCTATGGTTGTTCTATATATATGTACAGTATATGGATGGAGTGATGAGAGAAGTAAAAACACTAGTAATGGCGAGAGGGATGGTGTTGGTTATGAATGGTGATGGATGGAATATCTCAAATTTGTTGTATGCTGATGATGCAGTACTGCTAGCAAGCACTGGGCGAGAACTCGGTAGATTAGTGCAGAGTTTTGCTGATGTCTGTGAGTGTCATGCCCTGAGAATGTAGACAAGAGTAAAGTGATGGTTATTGAGAGAGAAGGTGATTCCCAGTGTGATGTCACAGTGAATGGAGAGAGACTGGAAATGGTTGAGAGAGTTCAAATACCTGGGTAGCCTACAGTGATAGAAAAGGAGGAAAATTTGCAAAAGAAGTTGAAAATGGAGTGACACAAGGAAGAAAAGTAACTGGTGCAATGAAGGCCTTGATAAGAAACAGAGGCTTGAGTGTTGCAGCTGAATGAGGCTTACATGAAGGAGTGTTAGTGCCAGCTTTAACATATGGATGTGAGACTATGGTGTAGCATGAAAATGAAAAGTCAAAAGTAAGAGCAGTGGAGATGGGACTGCTGAGAAATGTATGTGGAGTACAGAAGGTGGATAGGATACGAAATAATGTGATTGAAAGACGTGGAGTGAGGAAGTCGGTGGACACCGGAATCGAAGAGAGAGTACTGAGAGGGTATGGTCATGTAGAGAGAATGGATAACGAGTGGTGAAAAAGATATATCTGAGCGAATTTGAAGGAGGGAGGAGGCAAGGTAGGCCAAGGAGAAGGTGGAGAGATATGGTGGATGAGTGTGTGAGGAAGAGAGGTTTGGAAGTCGGTGAGGCTAGAGAACTGACGAGATCGAGCTGGCTGGATGAATGTTGTGAGAAGAAGTGCATGATCAGGGATTTGGCACCCCTTTTTTAACCCTTTCACGTGTGGGTAAGTTTAGTGAGTTTTGTGTTCTACGACTCATCACTCTCCCCCTCCCCCCCCGCTGTCCTCCGCGTGCATCAAAATCGTGTATTCTTTGCTTATTTTCACCACCCAAACTTATTTATTTTACCACAAAACCTATATATTCCTATTCGTTGATGTTTGTTCTACATGCTAAGCAAGAAAAAAAACCAGAAAAACACACTATAGCTACGCTAGGGCACCGTGAATAAACCTTCGGGAACATTCATCTCAGTTCCCAACATCGTAACTCCAATGTTTATTAACCTATCTCTACATGTTTTACATCAATAGAAAGAGAATTTTATTAGCTTTCGAATGGGTTAGTTCCCAGTTTGATATGAGGTATGGTATTCGAGTAATAAGCGAAAAAGTAACATCAATTTCCGACAGACAACAGATTTTTTATTTGGGGAGCTCTAGCAAAAAAAAATTTCTTGGCATTATGTTTTTATTTCATCGTCTTATGCAGAATTTCATGGGCTTTCATTTAAGCCCTGAACGGTTCTCCTACGCCTAATAGTTTTCAAGGAAAATGCAAAAAACTACAGTGTACTCATGCCGTTTCATGACTATAGGGCTGTTTCTTACCTTCCTCAAACCTACTGCACTGTTTCACTGTTTCCTTGCACACTAGGTATTGCCAACTATATTGACATGATACACTGACACTCTTTTTATAGATGAATACTCACATTTGGTGAAGGGTAGAGGCAGTGTAGTTCTGGGGCCAGGGTTAGAAACAGTAGCAAAATCTTCGTTGGCTCAACGGCCGATAACTGCCACAAATGCTTAACAAACACCTAAATTTCCTATTGCAATCACCAAATCTAATCACAATAGTGCCCCAAAACTCTGCATAAGCACTATTGGTATAGTGAAATATGTCGTGCTGCCATGATGCGGGTAATAGAGTGGATTTAAATGGACAAGGGACCGCGCACTCCTCCCTCACTGACAGCTAGTTTGGTACTAAACAACCTGTATGCACTGACACTGGTATCGGGTCCCACTGTTGCCAACTTATTACTTTTGACAAGAACCAGGCAAGCTATGACACCTCAAAAAATGACGCAAATCGACCTTATTTTTATTTCTATATATATATATATATATTTTTTAATGATGCTTTAGTCGTCATTGGTGCACTTTTGCAGAAAGACCCGAGTGACGCCTAAGGCGTCATCATGCGTGAAAGGGTTAATGTGGCAGCGTCTGGATTGACTCTATCGGATACGTTTATGTGAAGCTACAAAATATGGTGAATGTTTTTGGCATATCCAATAGAGCCAGGATTCTGGGGGCTTGAGTGATGAGTGAATGGAAGCATGGCCCATTGGATTGGGCAAATTTGGGCTGTCTGGACATTGCTACTCCTCACCCTGCCCTAGGGTGGAATAGAGGTTCAGATGATGATGATGATGATGATGATATGGAATAGATATTTGTTTGATCCACCCCATTTTTTATTAGGAAATAAGGCAGGAGTGATTTTGATAATACTGGGACATATGCCAGCATGTTATTTAGGACATCAGTTTGTAATATTTGAATAATTTAGCTCTGTATGGCTTAGTTTTATTTTCCCCATGGGTTTCATAATTAAAGCTGTTGTTACCCATTAATTTAATTCTAATCAGAAATATTCTTCATTGTATAGTAAAACTTTTTATAACACTCCATATTAACCATTGTCTTGACCAGACGGAGCTAGAGAAGATTCATCAGACACGTGTGGAAAAATTAGCGAAGATTCTAAGCGGTGAGATGACAATTGAGCAGCATCTGCAGTTTCTGATTGCCAACAACCACACTGACATGCTGATCCTGCGGCATAGCAAGGAAGCCGTGCGTGCGTCAGTCTGTCACACAGCCACTGTCATTGCCAATGCCTTTATGCACTGTGGCACCACATCAGACCAATTTCTCAGGTGAATAATTCTACAGTTTTATAGTATTTGTATAGCTTCTGCATAGAGTTCAGACCCCTGAAGGCTGGTCTCATAATGCTATTGGAGGTGTAGGTCAGTGTCACATCCTCAGTTGTTTTGAACTGTGGTTGCCAAAGTGCAGGCCAAAGCACCTTGTAAAGGGTATTATGGGATTGGCCATGGATGTACTTCCACCTAACTACTGTTAAGAATCTGATTCTCCATCAGACTTCCTGTTATAACAAATTATAGAAGCAAATTATGAAAGCTGAGGAAGCAGTCGTCTGGGTTTGTGTTTACATTAGGCTAGGGCTACAACAGCAACAATAACATTTATGAAGATGCAAATATAAAAGTTTGTACCCCTTGTTGATGGGGCATTCAGTGGAATGGCTGCATCCTGCTGACATATATGAAGTTCACTTAATTAACAAAAAATGTATGTGGTCTGCCTGTGAGGTGGAGCAGAGTTTTAAAGGCTTCACTAATGTTTGCCTTTGTATGTGTGGCCTCTTTCAGTGGGCATTGTTAAGAGTTCTGCATTTGTGCTTTCCTACTCCTATTGCTAGATCCTACCCATTCTGTTTATCAGTGGGAAACAGGGGTATGAGTCTGGCATGGGAAGTTTGTAACACCGGTACATTGCTCAGACAACTATGTCACACTTGGGTGCAGATGGGGGTTATGTGACTGAGAATTATATTGCTCATAATTAATAATTGTGAAAGGGTACAGAAACCTGTACCCTGTTAATCTGGACAGACAGGTATAGCTAGCGTGTGGAATGTGAAAGGTGCAAGTGAAAAGTGGGAAAAGGTGTTCAAATAAGAAAGATATGGTGTGGTAGCATAGTGTTAAACAAAGATAAAGGTGTTACATGCGTAAGGTCAGCTGTAAGCACTCATGGGAAGTGTAGTGATGGATTACAACTATTGATGAATGATTGACCTGTACAGTCAGAGGATTTCATTAATTTATTCTTATTATTTCCAAATTAATATTTCATAGATTATGTGAGTTAGATATTGCCTTCATTTCCCTGTCATTAGAGGAGATTTTCAAGCTAGGTAAAATCGTCTAGAGGTAACAGTAAAAAAAAACATCAGTATACATCACCTAATTCAAGGTTGATGGAGAAGAATGACTGGCTAGGTGTATTTGTCATCATCCAGACCTTCTTTCTTGCCCCAAGGTGGGATGAGGTAGGGTTTAGGAAGCCAGGAAAAAAATAAATAAATTTTTATATACAGTATACTGTATATGTATGTATTGAATGATGGATGTGTACTGACCAAATTTCGCCCAGTTGAATGGGCCACACTCCAAATCACTCACCTTTCATTCCTCCAGAACTTCAGGTGCAAATATGTAAAGCTTGAGATTGTGAAAATGTGTTTAATAATGCTATATACATTTCTTCTGGTGAAAAAAGTTTGGTATGGAAGAGAAAGGTAGGCTTTTGAATCAGATTGACTGATAGAACATATGCCTGCAAGTTTGTATTTGCAATATGATTGGCACAGATAAGTTTTAGGGCACCACATGTAATTATCAGAGCCACTGTCACTGTCTTGAACTTATATTTGACATGTGTGCACCTTGGGTAAAACCATTCATCATCACTCAGTCCTGCCCTCTATTTATCATTTATTAACTGATCTCCCTCCTGTGTACCACCTCCATAAGTGCTCACGTCATATCTTTCAATTACTCCGTCCATCATCTACATCACTTCCTCTCATTCCACACATTCTCATAGCTTCCATTATTGAGCTTCACCGTCTCTCTTCTTCATTCTTCATTTATGCATTTCATGTTGCACGCAGCCATATGAGCATACCAAGCTTTTCAGTACAGAACTCATGAGGCCTATGTAACTTTTTTTTTTTTTAAATCACTCAACAATACTGGGATTCTTGGCTGCAGAACCCCCACTCTTAACTCCTATGCTGCTCTGGGAATACTTTTATGCCCAAATTTACACATTTCAGAGTAGGATTATGATGATGATTACTGAACATCATAATTTCACCCTACTTGTCCATTGGAAGAAGAGGCAGGATGATAATGAATTGTTTTATGTTTCAGGGACAACCTTGAATGGCTTTCACGTGCCACTAACTGGGCTAAAATGACTGCAACGGCCTCACTTGGTGTGATCCATCGCGGACATGAGAAGGAGGCCTTAACATTGATGCAGGCTTACCTCCCAAAGGAATCTAATAGTCCAGGTTATGCTGAGAGTGGCTCCCTCTATGCTCTTGGTCTTATCCATGCTAACCATGGTGCCAACATCATTGAATATCTCCTTAACCAGACCAAGGATGCCACCAGTGATGTAAGTACTCTGTCTGTTCTTCATTTTTGTCCTAATGACTAATGGTAAGATTTATAATTATTTTCCTACGTTCCTCATGGCACAACCTAGGATTGGATGATGGATGGATGGATTATCAGAATATTGTATGCCTTTTAATATGATTTAATGCATAGTACTATGGTGCCAGTAGCTATGTACAGGTAAAATTTGTCAATATATTTTCTGATTCCCCTTAGTAGTAAGGCAGGTATTACAAGAAATCTTTGCACATGGCAGATTGTTCGGCATGGAGGCTGCTTGGGCCTGGGTTTGGCAGCCATGGGTACGCAGCGTACAGATGTTTATGAGCAACTCAAATACTCTCTCTTCCAAGATGATGCAGTGACTGGGGAGGCAGCAGGTTTAGCCATGGGTCTGGTGATGCTGGGCTCAGCTAACGAGCAGGCAGTGTCAGACATGGTAAACTATGCCCGTGACACTCAGCATGAGAAAATTCTGCGAGGGCTTGCACAGGGTATTGCTCTCACTATGTATGGACAGCAGGACCAGGCTGACCGCTTAATTACCGAGCTCAGTGAGGACAAAGATGCTATATTGCGACGTGCAGCTATGTACACCGTGGCCATGGCATACTGTGGTACTGCTTCCACCCCAGCAATGAAACGCCTGCTGCATGTTGCTGTTTCAGATGTGGATAATGATGTACGACGTGCTGCAGTGGAAGCCTTAGGTTTCTTGCTCTTCAGGTCTCCAGAACAGATTCCCAGTATGGTTTCCCTCCTCTCAGAATCCTACAATCCCCATGTGCGGTATGGTGCTGCCATGGCCCTGGGAGTGGCATGCTCTGGCACTGGACAGAAAGAGGCCCTGGGCTTACTGGAACCTCTTACCAATGACCCAGTCAATTTTGTACGGCAAGGGGCTTTAATTGCCTCAGCTTTGGTGCTGATACAACAGACTGAGACCACTTGCCCCAAGGTTAAGGACTTTCGCCAGTTATATGCAAAAGTAATTGGAGACAAGCATGAAGACTCCATTGCTAAGTTTGGTGCCATCCTTGCCCAGGGCATTATTGATGCTGGTGGCAGAAACATGACAATTTCTCTTCAATCCCGCACTGGTCATACTAGCATGACATCAGTAGTGGGCATGTTTGTTTTCACTCAGTTCTGGTACTGGTTCCCCCTGGCACACTTCCTCTCCATGGCCTTCACACCCACCTGCCTCATTGGTCTCAACTCAGAGTTAAAAATGCCAAAGATGCAGTTCTATTCCAATGCTAAACCTTCAACTTACGGATACCCTCCACCCCTAGAAGAGAAAAAGAAAGAAGTGGCAGAAAAGGTCACTGCTGTTCTCTCCATCACTGCTAAGGCCAAGAAGAAGGATGATGAGCGGAAAAAGAAGGAGCAGAAAGATGAAAAGATGGATGTTGATGAGGAGAAGGAAAAGAAAGAAAAAGAAGAGAAAGAGAAGGAAAAAGAAGAAAAGAAGAAAGAGCAGGAAAAGAAGAAGGAAGACCCAACATTTGACTTACTGAGCAACCCTGCACGTGTAATGAAGGCACAACTCCGGGTAGTGAGGATGGCTGAAGGGTCTCGCTATACGCCTGTCAAGGAGCTGGGGATAGGTGGGATCATACTTATGCGAGATACAAAGCCTGAGGACAGTGAAGAACTAGTCCAGCCTGTTCCTGCACTTGGACCCAAGACTGAAGAGGAGGCTGAACCTGAACCACCAGAGCCTTTCAGGTACATGGAAGACTAAATTTGGTGCAAAAAAGAAGATTAAGTTGATGTAAAGTAAGCATGAGAAACAGTTGATACCTGGTGGGAAGACTTAAGTGATAATTACTTTAAGCACTGGATAGACTGAAATGTAAGAAGCGTGAAGTAATAAGTGGGATGACATTACAACATGAGTATGTGAGTAAAATATTGTAAATGCAGTTGTTAAGATCAGTATTCTTGCTTAATCATGTTATGCAAAACTGCTTACAGACTAATATGGTCATCAGTAGTTGCAGAGTATATTTTGTTTAGTTAGTGGATGATACTGTTAATACAGGTTAGGTAAATCTTATATATCGGTAAGTCCAACGCAAGGTTTTTTTCTTCTAAAAAATTATTTATGTTTAACTTTCTAAATAAAGTATTTAATCTTCATGGATGTTTTATGAGTAATATATTGCCAGGATAAAGTTGTTTGGACAAAGGAGATACAGAAAAGCACATGGCAGCCCCCCCCCCCCCCCCCCTTTTTTTTTTTTTTAAGATGCAGGAGTATTTCTTGAAGTTCTTCATTCCCATAGATCTTAGCATTCCCTAGTATTATACCATTAATGGCCCTGCATCTGTCTAGGACATTTGTACCGTACAGTAAAACCTCGATATAACGGACTTCAATAGACCGTAATTCGCTTTTATCGGACTCGAGGAGCTACCGGACTAAACTCCTATATATCGGAAAAAGTCCAATAAAGCCAGAAAGCAGTCTGGACTGCCTGACCACTTCAGCTATGTTCACCACAATATGACAAGTAAAAGACATGTTTTTCAGTGCACAGTACAGTATTATTATACTATTTGATTAATGTAGTGAAGGTATAACACAGTACAATACTGCAATGGTGGTGAAAACCACTGATGCAATCCGGACTAATGTCTGATATATCAGAAAAAGTCCGGATTAGCAGGGGTAAGTCCGGATGTCGCTTTTATCGGAATTTCGCATTTTTCGGACTGGCTTGGGCCCCAATTAGTCCGTTATAGTGAGGTCGTACTGTACGTGTTTAACTTTGTAGTTAGCTTAATGGCTATCTGGCAGTTGTATGTGAAGTGAATTTTAGAAGATTAATACTTTGCCAAAAAAATGTGTGATGCTGGTTTGGCATGTGAGATAGGTCCAGAATACCTGGGGAATGAAGAGTACTTGTGACTGATTCATTTCACTGGAGATGCAGTGGATGGGTTTCTCACTTTTGTACTCTCGTTATTTATGGATCTTGCTTTGCCCATCTTTAGGTGGGAGAAGGGGGACCGAATGATTCTTGAAAAATTATACATACAGTATACAATATGTAAAAAACTAAAACATGTTTAATGGTGCAGCATACTGTACCACTGTATGGTACATAAGTGCTTAATATAGCTAAGTGCCATAGTGTTTAATAATCTGATGATTTGCTTAGTTTGTTCTTGCAACCTTAACAGTTTTATTTAAATCTGGAAAGATCTTATGTTTTGAAGGAATTTGTGAAAGCTTTATCTAGTACCTTCAGTTCAAAAAATCTCTCCCAAACTGAATAAAGGTATGAGAAAGTTTCAAGAGTAATATAAGAAATACTTCATCAAATTGCCAGGATTTATATGCCAAAGTATGTGTGTGTCACAATTGATAGTTCCTTCACAAGAAGTGAAGGAAACAAGACGGTACCAGTATATTTTATAATTTAGTCCTTTTAGATGTGGTGCCTTTCAAACTTCTCAAGCAGAGTTATTAAATTGTTATGGTACGTAGTGGAGTTCCTAATCACCAGATTTTGAGTCCACTGGTGTTACTTTCTGTGTGAGATAAAGAAAAAATTTGTATGGAACCCACAAGCAGTAAGCAGAACACTCAGCTCTGACCTGAATACTATGTATCCTGTCCTTTGATTCAGACTCCTTAAGAAGTATCTGGAGATTTTTCTATCATGGAAACGGCTGCCTGATTGGCCAGTTGTTTGCCATCTTATCAGCTCTGCTGACTGAATAACATCTAGAAATAGGACATTTACAAGTTCCTTGTTTTTAATTACCTGGCAGATGCTTTGCTGAAGTGTGTTTAGGAATTTCTATTATCTAGGTGATATGCAAAATGTGAATGCAGTTGATTGGTAATGTGATGAGTAAGGATGGAAGTTTAGGGGGTGAAGTGCTTGAAAGGGGACATGGAAGAAAGGCTGCTGGTACTTTGAAAGCAGTGATAAGGAACAAGCAATTGAGCATGGAAGTAAATAAGTCACTGCATGACAGTATTGTGATACCAACTCCTAACATATGGAAGTGAAGGTTGGACCTTGTTGGAAGGACACAGGTCAAGAGTGAGAGCAGTGGAAATTAGTTATTTGAGAGGAGCATGTGGAGTTACTTGGAGAGACAGACTGACACATGAGGAAGTGGAGTGCTGTGGTGTGGATGTGGATGTGATAGAACACATTACGAGAAATACATTGAAACTGTCTGGCCATGTGGAGAGGATGGACAGTGAGAGACTAACGAGGAGAGTGTATGTAAATGAGGAGGGGGAAGAGATGGAGGGGGAGGCCAAGGATGAGATGGAGGGATGGAGTGGAGAGGTATTTGAGAGAGGGAGTGTGAGGTGGGAGCAGGGCAGTGAATTGGCATTGGACAGGACGATATGGAGGCGATTTGTTTGTTGCCACCCTATACGGGATTGAGGTGTCTGGCAATAGATAGATAGATGGTGATATGATCTGTGCTGGAAGGAGGAGGGGTAGCTGAAACTAGATTAATTCCTATGTTTAGGAGTGGATGGAAGAACTTAGGGAACTGTTACCACTCTTGACACTGAGGGACTTTACACAAAAGAAAAATTGTATGTTGCATGTGTGAGAAGTGTGTTGCTTAATGCTTTGTGGTTGTGAAACTGGCAGTAAAAGAGGAGGATGTGTGTACGTTTGAGTATACAGAGACAAGGATGACTAGGTGGATGTGGGTGCTTCTCTGACTACATTGCAAGTGGCACAACTGTGGCAACTGAGAATCATCATCTAGGAACTGAAGGTATTGGTGATGTGTATGGGGAGAGTGAAATGACTTGAACATGTGTAGAGAAAGGTGGCTGAACATGGGGTGAAGAAATTTGAAGTGGGTAGAGCATGGTAGACCTAGGAAGACAAAGAATGAGGTCCTACCCAATAACCAGGGTTAAGGGATTGAAAAGAAACAGTGCAGCATGGAAGGCAACCATCAGGTGAGTAAGGCTGTCCCATGCAAACAGGTAAGAATCCCTTAAAAATGAAATTAACCT
The DNA here is from genome assembly GCA_018397915.1 of Birgus latro. NCBI lineage: Eukaryota > Metazoa > Arthropoda > Malacostraca > Decapoda > Coenobitidae > Birgus > Birgus latro. The sequence continues at coordinate 16,641 of JAGKTI010008553.1, forward strand.
AATTCTTTCCATATGTAGTTTGTATCCTAATTCATTCATCATCTAAGTTGATCCATAATATAGTACAACCTCCTGAGTTTGGATGTCAGACACTTCCCTAAGCTGGATGTACTTTTGACTTGATAGTACTGTATTTTGTTGTCATTTTCTGTTACTGTATTTGCATTGTATATAACCATTCCTTAATGAAAAATTAAAGTATTTCTAAAATAGTCACCTAGGATGGGTTTAAGTACTTTCTTATTCACAAAATTTTTTAAATAAAAAGGTTCTAATTTCCCATACGGATGGGGTGATCACAGATAAGCCAGATTTATAGTTGGACATGCTTAAGCCCCAATGAAACCAACTTAAAGAGGTCTTACAGTAATGCACTACATAAATACCTGAATGTGACCATTCATGATGTAATGAATTCAGAGAAATACAGGTACTGTATATCACAACTAACACTTTGCAGTTCATTGGTATCATCCATGATGCTTAACCTTCGTAAGGAAAGGGTGATGGATCTGGTGCATATGCAGTGACTAATCTACGTGGTTACTAGGCATGCTATAGGACTGAATGACAAATGTGCCAGCATCCAAACTCGCATGTCACTGTTGCCATGAGTTCGGTACCCACACTATCTACCTCAGCAACCCATAGTATTAGCAATCCATTCCTTTACCCACATACAGTACAACAAAATGGTTTAAATTTTTGTTGATCATCTGGAGCTACACATAAGGAATCTTTCATAGCCAACACTACTAGACCCAAGTTTTATTTAGGCTACATGAAATATCGGGCAAGGATGGCGAAAGGATATTAAAATTGACTTATCTTTCCCCCCCAAATAAACCTTGTTGGTATCTTTTCTGGCATCATGGTGATGTGATGGCCTGTAAAAGTACATCACAGGTTAGGCATTCCTCATGAATATGGTATTAGGTTATGGATGTTAATGATGAATGAGAATTTTAATGAATGATACATACCCTGTATCAATGAATTCAAGACTGAGTAATGCAAATTTTGAACAAAACAGTTAAAAGGAAGCTAGAAGCTATAAAGTACTGAACCTTCAGTCTTCACTGCCTGGTCCAAGACTGAATCCTGAGGTACCTCTTATCAGGATGGGGTGTTGTGCTTGGTGAGATCCAGCTGGCAACTCCGGTCATGTACCTGGCCATGTTCGACTGACCCACAATCATGCATGTGCAGACACACTTCAGAGACAGACCCTGGGTATTACTTCCAGCCCATATCACTGATGCTGACTTGGACCCTGGGCTGCAATGGAGGTGAACTCTCCCATAACCCATCAACTCCCTTCTTCCCTATCTAGATTCTTCACAAGTACATACATGGCAACAGATGCGATCCATACCATGCCCTTCTCGTGACCATCTAACTCTGACCTTATATGCCTCTCCCGTCTCTTAATCCCCTTTATACTTTTCTGCTCCACAATATTCCAGTACCTGACCTCCTTGTAACCCTTCTAAAGATCTGTTCTGTTATCTCATCACTACCCACCTTGAACCCTATTCTCCCTATCTTGATGCAAAATTCAGATTGTTGCCCTGGCTTGGTATTGTACATAGATATTTTAACATTCCCATTTTACTACATGTAGATGTCCTGCTCTTCCTTTGTGCTAGACATCCTGACACCTCCATCTCTGCAGATTTTGCATACTCTGTGCCACTGCAGATTTCCTGACCCCCTCTCATTATTTTTATGCCCCAGTGTCAGTGCAGAATTCTTGATGCCTACATGACTGAAGACTTCTTCATGCAGCCATGTAAGTACAGATTTTCCATGTCCTATGTAGTGTAGCTGCAGTGTCCTCATGTCACTGCAGATTAACTGGCACTTCATTACCTTTACCATAAAAAAGGTTTTTCAAAAGCCCCAACAGTTGCTGATTAGATGAAAGCACAGTAACAGGTCCTTTACTGGCTGAAGCACCCATGTTTAATGTTTCTTCCTACCCATGCCATGACTGGGATGATATTCTTGTATGCTACCTAGGCATGAGCGAAGTTCTGGGTATAAGAGGCCTATATACCTGGTTCTATCTATTTTGCTTCTGGCTCAATCCTCTTCTGCTGTAAATGTTCTCTTTGTACATCACCCATAATTAAGTTAAGGTAAGATATCAAACCCGCACCTGTCCTTGCTGTGTTATCTTGTACACAGCACCTGTATACATGCCTTGTCTCCTGATCCTCTTGTAATACTGCTCTTTGCATCGTCTTCTATATTCTAATTAATTAAACCTATGCATCTTCAGTAGCCTAATCGATAACTGAACATTATTAACATATGAACAAGCTATATCAACACAACACAAATTACACGAGTCTAATGTTTAGGATTTTGATCTTATGAAAGATCCCTGTTTCGGGAAAAGAATATAGAATTTATTGATGGAGTACGACTAACTTCTCTCTATAATGATGACATCAGTTATGTTAGACCTAAGTGGGGAGTTCAAAGTAAAACCTAAGTGAATACTGTGAAAGACCTCCTGCAGTCAGGCAGGTTAAAATAAGGCTGTTTGGCCCCCACAGGTGAGTCAGATCCATTCTCTGTGGTGAAAGGCTCTACCTAAATTAGATGCATTCACTTTGAGGGCCATTTAAGTTCATAGCTTATTTTTTGCATAAAATAATTTGTAGAAATATATATCTGTTATTTTGAGTTAGTTTTTTATCCTCTGGTTGACAGAAAAGCTTATACCTGACCTGTAGACTAAGGGTTCATCCTTCACTATCTCAGTGGATGCGGCCATATTTGTGTTCGTAGGTTGTCCGAGGGTGTATATGCGTTTTTAACAATTTTCTGTGGATTAATGCACTGTGGAACGTGATCGACAAATGGATGTACAAATGAAAGTGCCCAAAGCTATATTCACCTGAAGCTACGCACTAAATCTTCTGCATAATTGGGTAAGTATATAAAAATCTCTTTCGACCTCGATTTGAGCACCAAAACACAGCAGAGTTCCGGAGAGCAAAGTTGGGAGAGATAATACTTTCTAGTGGTCCAGCACCCACCACGGCTATCTGTCGTATATAAAATGGGTAGTGGAGGAGTGTATGCATATGAGTAAAATATATGATGGGTTATTTGGGGTCTTTTTGAGGTGTAAGATGGCTGTGTGGAGTTGTAAATTGGGATAGGGAACAAACTTGAGAGGTGGGCTGTAACCTTCAGTGATTGTGAGATTTCTGTAGGGTTGATTTTATACTTATTTATTTGTAATCAATCCATGAAAGTTCGTTGAGACCCAGCTTGCAGTGTACACGTATTTTGCCCCGTTAAAATTAATCATGATCCACATTAACTTTTATACCCTGCTAATCCTCAGCTAAAAATGATCTCTGTTACACCATCCAAGAATTGAGTCCAGACATGTTAGGTGATGTGCTGAAGGTTGAAATGCTTTGACAGGCTTGGTTTATATTCCAGTAAGGTGAAACTGAAATGTGTGAATAGACTGGAATGTGTGTGCTTTATTCCCTGTTTGATTATTTAATGAAAAAAATAGGAGAGCCCCACTGATGCAGTGCAATTTATTAATTTTTTTCCTGTATAAAATATAACCAGATTATCCAAGCAACCAGTATAAAATGTAGACATATTGGTATATAATTTTGAAATTAGGATGTTACTTACATAGAGACTTGCCAAGTTTATGTGTAAAGTCTAACAGGACCTAAATTTACCATGAAAGCAACATTCGTCAGTTCTAGTCATGGTGTCATAGGTATGTCTATGGATTTTATATGTCCTGTATGAATCACAGAATGAAATGTATATAATCCTTATGATAAATTCATCAACATCCATCAATGGGAATTCTAGAATTTGTTAGATTATGTCGTACACCAGCTAAAAGATTATATATTTTAAACTACAGAAAATTAAGCAGCATACAGATTTTCCTGCTGTTTTTACAAGTTGCTTACTTGTATAGATATAACAAGATCATAATAGGACACTAGTTTGACAGTAATCCAGAAAAAAATAAAAAGGCCTCGAACTGAAGGGCGTAATGTTGTTTCTTTGCTGGTTATATTCCACCATCTGTAAACTTTCTAAATCACAAAGTAATGCCATATAATCATTCCCTGTAGTTGTCTACTGTACTCCTTATTTTGTCTGTGGCTGTTAACACGCCGAGTCCCACCGACGTACGATGCACGTCACCACTTTTTTCCGCGGACAGACCCACTGACGTGATTCATACGTCAATCAATTGAAAGGCCCGTCGTTTGCACTTTTTTCAAGATTCATGGGTGATTTTTGGTAGGCATATGTGGGAGACCTTTCTCTACCTGCTGTCAAGTGGGGATACTGTCTTGCCATACCTGACCACCCCTTCCCCGTCACACTCAGCAATTCTCCTGTCAGCAGTAACCTGGCCATTATAGATATGTTGCCCCACGGTCTCTCCAATGACAAAATTCTCGGTGAAAGTGATTCCTGAGGTGGAGGACAAAGAAACAAAGAAGCTGAGGGAGAAACAAACAGAAGTGATGAGTTGGTAATGTCGTAAAGAAGGTGCCATATGCTGGGGTTTTGGGTGAGTGAACAATGCTTTTATCACCTATATTATTGCGTGAAAACCAATATAGACTTGTACTACACATAAATTCGTACCAAATGAATAAATAAATATGTAATTTAAAGTGGCTTGAATTAGTTAACCATTCCATAGTTCATTTTCTTTAGCCAGGTACCCTGAGAAAGAAGGAAAACGTAAGGCTGACTGACACCTGTTATAAGCTCAGGGGGGCGATTTCTCTATGAATTTTCGATGTTTCTCACCAAGAGCGGAGGTTAGAGCCAAAAAAAAAAAAGGTTGAAAATCGGTCGGGTTCTGAGGGTGTGTTGGGTAAAAAATCGGTTGGGACTGGACGGGTTAATAGTGTTGCTGAATTTTTGAAGGATCATTGTTATTGGAAGGGTTGGTTAAGGGTAGTTACATCAAATTCCACCAGTTTGAAAAATCTCCTTTAAACTGCGGAGGGTTAGTGCCCCAACCGTAAAACAGTCACAGGAACTCAGAGTCAAACGGCTGCCCTCTACAAGATTATTGCATCTGGTTATAGATAGATAGAAATTGTCTGGTTGTATCAAGAATAAAGAAACGAGTAGTGGAGGGGTTAATTAAGGGTGTATGTAACTCATGCAGTTTGAAAATTCTCTTGTGAACTGATTAAAGTGGTATTGTTGTATCAAGAGTAATGAGTGTTGGAGGGATTAATTCAAGCGCCGCCTTCTAAAGGCGTCTTATCGCCACAAACACTGATCAGCTGGGAATGGTTGGGGAAGAGGCTGGGGAATAGGAATGGCAATAGTGAGAAGTATTTGAATGTCAAATGGAAGCACCACACTGAGATAGAAATTTGATAAACATTTTCTCAGATCAGTGTTTGTGGCAATAAGACGCCTTTGGAAGGCGGCGCCAGAGTTAACGGTACTGGTACAGTACATAAATACAGTAAAACCTCGATATAACGGACTTCAGTAGACCGGAATTCGCTTTTATCGGACTCGAGGAGCTACCGGACTAAACTCCTATATATCGGAAAAAGTCCGATATAGCCAGAAAGCAGTCCGGACTGCCTGACAACTTCAGCTATGTTCACCACAATAAGACTTTTTTTTTTTTTTTTTGAGACAAGTAATAGACTTGTTTTTCAGTGCACAGTACAGTATTATTATACTATTTGATTAATGTAGTGAAGGTATAACACAGTACAATACTGCAATGGTGGTGAAAACCACTGATGCAATCCGGACTAATGTCTGATATATCGGAAAAAGTCCGGATTAGCAGGGGTAAGTCCGGATGTCGCTTTTATCGGAAAATCACATATTTCGGACTGGCCTGAGCCCCAATTAGTCCGTTATAGTGAGGTCTTACTGTAACTTCACCAGTTCAGAAATGCTTCCTAAGCAGAATAAAATAGTTTTGTTGGACCAAGAAAAAGCAGAGTCATTACCAGCAGGAAAAAGTTATGTTTTTTAAGATAAGAATGTCACAAGTACTGCAGCTACTGTATTAACCTGTTAAGTACAGTGATGTTTTCATTTTGGTCACACTCATCACCATATGATTTTATTCAGCTTTGAAAATACTGGTACCTTAGGCTATGTGCTGGAGATGGGGCTGGAGCTAACCTTGTGGCTAGACTGAAGAGTGGTTGGAAGACGTTCAGGGAGCTGTTGACTATCCTGACACTGAGAGGGCGCTCCTTCTGTGCTAAGGGATCTGTATGCAGCATGTGGTATATTGCTGTATGGTAGTTAGACTTGGGCAGTAAAGAAAGAGGATATTTGCAGGCTCAAACGTACAGAAATGACAATGATTAGGTGGATGTTCAGTGTGTCCCTGAATGTGAGGACTGGGGGGGCTAGGTTTACGATGGAAGAGTTAAAGGGTAGGATGTGACTGGAGTGTGTTGATGCTGTGATGAGGAAAGGTAGATTGAGATGGTTTGGGCATGTGGAGAGGATGTGGGATGATAATTGAGTGCAGAAAGTGAGAAATATTAACGTTAAAAGTAGGGTTGCGAGAGGTAGACTGAAAAAGACCTGGGACGAGGTCCCTGAGTGTGACCTCAGGGATAAGGGACTGAATAGGGAAGCTGCCAGAGATCAAACAGCATGGAGAGCTGCCATTAGGTGACCAAGGCCAATGCATGCAAGCATGTTGGAGCCTTCAAAGATGAACAAATAAACAAAGGAAGGGATTAAACAAGAGTGTAGCCTATGTATTACCTCCAGATGAAGTCTCCAAAGCTGTAGAAAATAGTCTGGAAATAACAAGAGAGAGTTAATTTAGACGCACTTCAGGTTTAGGCTTATCAGGTTGAGTTGAAGCTTTTATGATAGATTTGCTTAATCCCTTCACTGAGATGATTTAGTATTAATTTTATTCAGGTTCCCACCAGATGATTTTATTTAAATTATAGAAAGTCCTCAAATATTGAAGGTGTTAATGAAGGTTATATCTTATGTCTTCCATTTGAAATCCCCCCCCCCCTCCGAACTGATTAAAATTGTCTAAGAATGAATGAACCAAAAATTGAATCATCAGGTTTAAGGAATTAGAACAGAGTACTTGTAAGTTCCTGTTTAAAGTAGCATTTTTATGGTTGCTTAAGGCTGTACAATAGATAAATTAGCATTCATAAAAACTGTATTCTAAATTCTAAATTACCATTCATAAAAACTGTATTCTAAATTCCATGGTAACATAGGAAGCTGATTTGCTAATTTCCCCCATTTTATAGTACAGTACAGTAAAAGCTGTATGGAGAAATTAGAATAGTAATGCAGCGCTGTATTTTAGAACACATCGCTGTCTCTTGTAATGAGGAATGCCTGTACCTTGTATACCTTGAAGCCTGTATGATATGGTAGTTTTGGCCAATTACTGGTACTGGTATGTTTAATTTTGCTTGGACTTTATTCAGTTTAGGTTCAGCTTGGTTAATTTTTTGGATAGGTTAGATTCATTTTGATTAGGTTTGGTCAATTTTGATTTTGTTGGTTTGGGGCAAGCAGAGTTGAATTCATGACAGGCTTTCAGACCCAGATTCATAAACAAACCCATGATCATTTCTCTGTCATACTTAAGATTTGTTTTTTGATAGGATGGACAAGGAAGAGAGAGAGAAATATTTCCCATATCGTGCTCTTCCTACAAAAACAGCTACTTGCCTATAGGGAATCGATTTTAAGTTAATAAGTTACTGGTATGGAATGTATCACACATTTATCACATCATGCCATTTGCTCATTGCTAAGGGGTTAGGTTGTGTAGTGAAGGGTCAGTGTTTAACTTTTTTCTTTGGTGATGTTATTTTGTAGTTTAATTCTTCCCACATACAATTTATTTATGGGAACATTGGAAATACCGTACTTTTTGAAGGAGGTTAGTGAAAGTTATACAGTATTTAACTCCTCCAGTTTGAAAAGTCCTTCCGAAATAAAAAATTAAAAAAAGCCTAAAAATAGCCGGAATAAGCTACTAGAGTACACATTTATCATGAATGGTCTTAGCAGTTCTGACTAGCATTTTTTTTTAGTATTAATGCCTTACTTTTGTGTGCTTTAATTTCTTCATATGAGAGATATATCCAGAAGTGAATTAAATTGATTGGAGATAGCAAAAATAAAATATCTTTGTCTGTCTGTTTATAGCTAGATGCCATAGGTGTCCTTTCTTACAGGAAACCTTTAGGTTTGTCACTCAATGTAATGCCACCAGAAAAGGAAATATCTATCTATCCATAGCCAGATGCCATACCCCCAAAAGGAGTGGCCGTTTGACTGAGAGTTGGTTGTTTTACGGGAAGGGACACTAACCCTCCACCAACCCACTTGCTGACACATCACACATGGATTAGTTATACAGTATAGTTACCATCCAGCATTGTAAATGGTTTCCTGGCTTTCAGAAAACCATTAGCTAGGCTTGTCTATCTATTGCCAGACACCTCAGTCCCTCACGGGGTGGCCACAAACAAATCGCCTCCATGTCGCTCTGTCCCCCGCCATTTCACTACCCCGCTCCCAACTCACACCCCCCCTCTGTCATGTACCTCCCCACTCCATCCCTCCATCTCCTCCTCGGCCTCCCCCTCCATCTCCCTCCCTCCCCCTCCCTCCCCCTCCCTCCACCTCACTCTCATACTCTCTCCTCGTCAGTCTTTCACTCTCCATCTAGGCTTGTCACTTAATGTAAAACCACCTGAAAAGGAAAGAAGAGTACAGTAATAGAAAGTGACAGGAAATATGGGAAAAACAGAAAGAGAGGGGGGGGGCAGACAGAAAAAGAATGATGAAGATGAAGGAAGAAGTAAGCAGCACTACATCAGGTGAATGGATGATGGTTACCACCACCTACCACAAGAGTAATGAAAAGTGACAGGAGATATGGGAGAAATGTAAAGGGTTTATCAGAGGTTGTTTCAAACCTTTTCTCTTGAGGGGTTTCATAAAAGCAAATTTAAATGTCTGGAGGTTTAGTATACAGTACAGCAGGAATAGGCCTAAGTAGGATGTGATTGTACTGAAGGTGTTAAATTGCCTGTACTGCATTTGGAATTTTAAAATATGGTAGCTACTGTCTGTACAGTACATACTGATTCTGATACAGTGCTATGGCTCATTTGCATTTTGGCCCAGATTTTTGTCTGCTAGCTGTTTATTTCATGTAGTTCAGTGACAGGAAAATACTTCCATAGTTTTAGATCCTTTCCATAGCTAGTACATCTCAATGACTGGCATCATATGTTGTTGTCTCAGCTATCCTTTCAAGATAGCAGTTTTTGGTCAAGTAATGGTGAGAAAATGATAAAGGTACTGGTATATAGCCTAGCTACCTTACTAAGCACTCCCCATCAGAAAGTGAGATGCGGCAGCCACGATTCCTATTTGTTCTTTATTCCCTGGCAACCTTTTCACTTCTTTGGTCATACTTTGGTACCATTACAGTATGATACTGGATGTGGATGCTTTTATTATTTGGAGAGATATCTGTCCATGTACTTTACACTGGTATGCTCTCTTGTTGTAACCGATTAACATGCAATAAAAAAAAAAAAACATAAGCAGGATACGGTGCCATATAAAGATTTATTGCTTGTAAATAGGCCTATTGGTGCATAACCCCTTCAGCCAGAGTACCCGGTATCCATTTTACTTGTACTGCTACTGTACCAGGTGATTTCTTCAGCTTTCAGAGTTTTCAACCTTCAGGATGAGAAATGTTTCGTATTTTGAATCAGATCATCAGGATATAGCAGAAATACCTGGTACCATGAAAGACATCTTGCAATTGAAGAAATTAATGTACCCGTATGGTACGGTACAGTGTCAGTGATCCAGATTCTGCATTGATGAGTGACACCTTTAAAGTTGGCTGAGGAAGCCACACAAGGAGCACTATGAGGCTTCTCATTGTATCCTAGAAAATACTACTGTAGAGTACTGTACTATACTGGTTTCTCCACTGTATATGATAGTTAGCTAGCTAATAGTAAGCACAGTATACATTGCCTAAAAGTTGAAATGAAAGGCAATCCAGTACTGATATACTGGTACTGTTTATATTATTGTAGGTACAGTTTGTATAATCTGCTAGAAAATTGAATATTTTTGATAGAATAATGGATAGCTTAAGATACTGGTGAAAAAGATTGACTTTGGCTGAGTGGCCAGAAGCAGTTCAGTTTTTTAAATGATTTTCATGTTTGTGTATACCCTGGTTTTGGTTAACATATCTATTCCCCAGAAGTGATCAGCTTCTTTAGTTCTCAAGGCTGTAGTGTAATTTTGAAATTCCCTTATTGTCTGGATTATTGGGCATTTGGTTCTTTAGATTATTGTGTAGTTTTGGTTGCTGTATTAGCCTAATTGCACAAACTGTTGTAGTTGCAGTAGTAGTAGCAGAGTAGTAGTACTGGGTGATAGTAGTACTGTAGTAGTAGTAGTAAATACAGTAGTAGTAGTAATGTAGTACTGAAAGTTGTAGCTAGTAGTTGCAACCCCTTTCACAACTGTTGCACTGCAGTACTGGTACTTATTATATAACTGGTGTAAGTTATACCAGTGACTGTCAGTTACTGATGGATATACTGTACCCAGTGCTAAATGATACCGTACCTGGACTCTGACAGCTAGGTTTAGTTACATCCTGTACTTCTTTGGTTACCAAGCCTGTGCACACTACCATTTGTAGCTGCTTCACTGATAGACGGTAGCGTGCATGACTTTCTTCATGCTTAGTACTGAACTGTTTAAGAAAGATTGTGTTTACAACATCAGATACAGTACTGTATATGTAGCTTTATTGTAGTATGTACTTCTGCACCTTTAAATTGTTTTTACTGTACTGCCTTATAAGTCACAGCTAAATAAATTAATTATATGTACAGTACCGTACTAATACACTAGTACATACTTATGGTTTTTACAACTGGACAATATTGCATCCTGCAAATCATTTATTCTTTATCCAGTAATTTTATTTTTAGTTATACCAGTACAGTATATAGATATCCTTGTTAATATATACCACCGTACTGGTACATTAGATTTACATATATACTGGTAGGCTAAGCACTTTTTGGGGGGTGAGGGGGAGCACCACTTTAGCCAAATTTAATTTATTAATTGATGTGATTGCCAACACTTTCAGCATGCAGGTATGAGTGCATAGCTTTCCTGTGCAATGCATGATGGCATGTAGGGCTACAATACAAAACCTGTCCCATGATTAGCATCAGAAGCTAACATAGCTGCTCAACTTTCACATTCCACCTGCAGTTTGTTACACATGCTTGTACTGTCTATATACTGTATACTGTACAGTATAGCCTAACTGACTTTATCTACTGGTATCTGTCTGTCTATATCCAGACACCATAGGCTAATCTCTTAAGGGATGGTCATTTGTCTTTGAGTTACCATAGCTATTCGTTTCATAGGGAGAGGCACTAACCCTCGGCCAACCCACTTGTTGACACATAGGGAACTTGTATGGGTTGGTTATATGGTTACTGTCCAGCGTTGTAAATGGTTTCCTGGCTAACAGGAAACTAGTTAACTTGTCACTCAGTGTAAAACCACCTGAAGATGAAAGAAGAGAGCCTAATACTGTGTTGTACTATGGCATTCTGATAATATACTGGTAGTGGTTGTCAGACATGTGAGTAATAGTTATTGTCAGTCATTTTGCATTTTTCTGCTAAATATTGAAGGACTCAGGATGGAGGTTTTATGATTTTTATATGAAGGAGCATCTCAAGAAGCAGCCTGGTCAGTCAGTCACACAAAGGATTTTTGAAAGTTGTTTCACTCTAGCAAAGCCTAAATGGTGCTGTAGCTCCTTGAGGCATTCACATGCAGGATGCTTCAGTGGCAAAGCCCTGTAGGATCCCATACTTATAAAACATTTCTCTACTTCTTTGCTTTTCATGTTCCAGTACCTAGACGCTAAAGTTTTCCTTTCATCATTTTGTATAAAATTTCCACGTTGGTTGTGTTCCTTCATCAGTACAGTATTCCTGTTCTTCATTATACAGTAATTATTTACTTAGGATACTGCTAGGAGTAACATCTGCAAGTGTAGTTATTATTGTTTAATTTTGTCAGGCAGTGAGACTAAGAAATTTGCCTTCTTTACATTTTCATATTTACCAGGTACTTCACAATACTGGTACTGGACTGAGGCTGTCTGCAAGTACAGTACTTTGTTTGTGTGTGTGTGTGTGTGTGTGTGTGTGTGTGTAGCCTGGTCATAGTAAAGTTTATTGATAGTGATACTACCTGACTATAATGTTTCCACCATGACTTGACCCAGATTTTCCCCATTTTGTAGCATATTTCACGTAGCTCAGTGGCAAAATAAGACAGTAATGTACTTTGACTCATCGTCTTGTCCATACCCTTTCTTCATGACTAACATCATATTCTGGCATTTAATCAATTGCTACAGCTCAGTATTCAAGATGGAGAAATGGCAATTTTAGACCAAGTAACAGTAAAAAGAGTATACGAGAGGCATGCAGTCAGGGGACACCTTTAATTAGCTATCATCTTTAAGAATTACCTTAAACCCGATAATTAGCAATTCACTCTCTGGTAAAGTATTTTGCTTGCATAAAATTTACATAAATATTAATGATGCACGTTAACAGGGGTTCAGAGCATTAGGGAAAAATAGTTACCGGTAATGGATACTCTTTTTTCTCCTCCTCGAGGTGGGTGATAGAGGGGATGTGGTCAAGGCACATTAGTCTTATCGTTCATCCAGCATTCATGGGAAGTGGAAAGCGGTAACTTTGTCATATTTGTCGGTTGCCTTGTAGATATTGGAGTTGTTTCACAATAATTTGGCGTAGATTTTCATCATAGGAGATATTATAACTACTATTCCTTAGTTTGGCCTAGATTTTCGTCCTTTTGCAGCTTTATCAGGTACCGTAGCTCAGTGGCAGAAAGAGGCTATACTCGTACTATGCTGGTGTATCCTTGCCATGAAACTTTATGCTATTTTTAAGTGTTATTTTATTGCTACAACTAAACATTCCCTTTTTAATCTACCTTGGCCTGAAATTACCCTCTTTCCATATTAACATAAGAATATGGGGCTAGTCACAAAGTGCGATGAGAAAGATGTAGCGCCATAGTATTGTGTTGTTCTGCCTCTGATCTGCCACGTGAAATAAGGCCAAAACTGCCAAAGAAGAAAAATCTGGGCCACGTTAATGTAAAAGACCAGTAGTGTTTCATCCATCAGGAGTGTTTTATACCGGTGTGTATTAAATGCTCCCATGGAAAAAGGAACTAGGATTATATTGCTACTGTGTATTTTTTTTTTTCACGGCTTTCTTAAATAACCCCCTGACCTAAACCATTCTGAGACAAATTTTTCATAACGTTTGCCAGTGCTCTCGTTATTTTTGTGTGTATTTTCTTTCTATAGTTTTTTGTTATCCCATTTGCCATGTTGCTAACAAGATTAAGCACGGAAGCTGGTTTTGGCAGACACTGACTTGTGGGGTGAGCCGGCAAAGGAAAGGGGGTGGAGAGTGTGCGAGGCAGGGGGACGAAGAGAGAGAGAGAGGAGAGAGAGAGAGTGTGTTTTGGTTGGGTGGGAATGAGGTGAGAAATGGATGACATTAAAAGAGAGAGAGTTTTGGTTGAGTGGGAATGATGTGAGAAATGGATGACAGTAAAAGAGAGAGAGAGAGAGAGAGAGAGAGATTGTTTTAGTTGAGTGGGAGAGGGGTTGAGGTGAGAAATGGATGACAGTATGAGAGAGAGAGAGAAGTTGGTTGAGTGGGAGAGGGATTGAGGTGAGAAATGGATGACAGTGAGAGAGAGAGAGAGAGAGAGAGAGAGAGATTTGGTTGAGTGGGAATGAGGTGAGAAATGGATGACAGTAAAAGAGAGAGAGAGGAGGGGGGGGCGTAACCATACCAGTAAGGTTCCGAAGATAACAAGTGCAGTGAGGTGAAATGCACTCCACCTGCTTCCCCCAACGTTTCTGCTTCTTCAGCTCTGTACCGTGCACTGTACCGTGTCTTAAGTAGCCTAACCACACCCACCGTACCGCCAACAGTTCTGGGTCAAACTTGGAACACATTCACTCCAAATAGACTAAATCTCTCAGTGACACCGTAACCTCTTCAGTCAGATGACATAATTTGTAGCTGCCGTATAGCCCATTCTTGACCTCATCCTGTCCAGAGGTGGGAAAGAAGGTGTGGATGGTGATTGATGATAATGATGATGATTAGTACTATTATTAGATTTTTATGCTGCTGCTGATAATGTTGATGATGATGATGATGATGATTGTTATTTAGATATTTAGCTACCACTACACAGTTCTCTTCAGTTTAGGATGTGCCTCTAATATTGAATGGGTTAATGGAAACTATATTAATCCCCTCCATTTCGAAAAATCTTGACGTTGGATAAAGGTCCGTTGAAGGCAAGAATGAAAATCTTAAAATACGTTCTTGGGTTGAAAGGGTAAGGAATACAGCAGCTTATATTTCAAAGTGTAACAGTATTTGTCAGTAACTTTGCTCTCCATTAAACTCTGTAACTACCGTACGTATTGCTTCTCTGAGTTCACTCTTGTTTGTAACGTGTATAATGTTTTACGAATAGACAATTCCACAAAAGGTGTATAGTGTCTTGGCTGTCTTGCATAGAGAAATAATAGCGTGAAAGTACACTGTTAGATAATGTGTAGAAAACTCGGTTATATACGGTACCAACTTAAGACTTTCATCTAGTGGACGTAATTTTTATTCTGTTTTTATGTTATCTCCAGAGGACTTTATCACACTTAGGAAGGGCCTCTAAGTAAAATGGCTAATGAAAGTTCCCGGGATATAATCTTCGTAATTCCAGCAGGTCAGATACGGTGCCGGTATATCCTAAGGTGAACAGAATCGTGTGGATATGGCAAGAACAGAATAACTAAATACTTCATCGGATTCAAGTGGTTAAGGTACCCCACTGAGTGCCGTACTGTACTACGGTACAAGGCAGGACTTGATAGCCTACACCGGCACAGCATTGTTATCGCGTGATAAAGGGATTTGCACATTAATCCATTGAGGCATGAGGATATAGTTTAGGTTTATTTATTTATATATTTATTGTATTGGTTAATGCCTGACGTTAATTGTAGCTAGCACCAGACTGTTAAGTAACTAAGTAAGGTGTGAATAACTGGTAAAGAAAGCACACACACACACACACACACACACACACACACACACAGAGAGAGAGAGAGAGAGAGAGAGAGAGAGAGAGAGAGAGAGAGAGA
>JAGKTI010008554.1:0-12915 GCA_018397915.1 Birgus latro
GTCAGTGCATCAGTATTTATAAGTGGATCAGTATTTATGTCCACCATTTGCTCCACTCCCTCTCACCATCAGCGTCTTGTTACTTAGCATAATGGATCAGCATAAGTAGGTCAGTATTTCGTTTCCTAACTTGCTCCACGCCGCCCTTCACTTCCCCGTCAAGGATATGTGAGGGTAGTTACGAAATAAATGACGTCAGTGTTGCAATACAAACAATACCTTGAGGACGAGCCCTTCCCTCCTCCTTTGCTTGCACTTTCAGCCTTTCAGTATCAACATCACGAGGATTTAAATGTAAACTATCCTGTGTGTATGTGTGTGTGTGTGTGTGTGTGTGTGTGAGAGAGAGAGAGAGAATTCCTAGTACCTTAAATACCTAGATATATTTTATGAACTACGATGAAAATTAATAAAATGGAATTATATACCAAGGCGTTCCTTACAGACGTATCAACTGCATCTGAGCGACAAATCCACAACGAAATTGCCAGTAGTCGAGATGCTTACAAAAAAAAATAACTAAAAAAATGCTGATAATCTTATATGGAGGTGCAACTCTGTTCGGAGAGGACGGCTGGGTAGGTGACGAAGAGAGCACGAATGGGGGGTGGGGATGGGGGGAAGACGAAGAGAGGAGAGAGGAGGAGGAGGAGGAGGGAAGTAAAGAGATGGGAGAAAGAGAGCAAAGGGAGAAAGAGAGAAGGGTACAAAGAGAGCGAAGGGAGAAGAGGTGGAGCCTGAGTACGAAGAGAGGGGTTGGGGGAGACGCTGGGGGGAAGAGGGGGGTTTAGGTAAGTTGAGGTAGGTCAGTCAGATGGTATTGAGCTTGGTTCTGGAAGGATTGGGGTAGGTCACAGTCCAAATTGCGCTGTGCTGTATTGACCATCCACTGCAAAACACACGATAAGGTACAAAGAAACAGTCATCTCCCCATTTCAGTCTGAAGATAATTTGTAACTGGCGAAACGCAAGGAGAATCCCCATCTCAATCAACGCGCTTCTCAGTCAGCTCGGGTTTTCCACAATGTATCCGTCAATAATGGGGACGATACTTGCTTCCCTGATTACCTGGTGTCCAATATCCCTGGACAACTACGCAATTGTCTGTTCGCAAGGCCAGACATAATTTCCGCCACATCACCACCATCACCATTCCTTCTGGTTCTCTCTCCCACCCAGAAAAAGTGTTGTAGGGTCCAGCAACAAAGAGAAATAAAAAAGAGAACTATCAACACCATGAAACAGGACATAAAATCATCCCCACATCAGGCTACAGGACTTCCGATTCCCTCACACATCTGGACACATCTTTGTTGATACGGTTCACATGCACCTGTCAGTTTGGTCTTTGTTTTTATTATTATTTTATTATTATTATTATTGATACTCTTCACATGTACCTGTCATTTAATTCTTTGATGATGATGATAATTAGTACTACTACCATTGCTGCTACAACTACTACTATTCCTTGATACATTACAAGCAATAATCCTTTACGTCGCCAGAAATTAAATATAACAATGTTTCGTCTTGTTGGTGAGGGCGGTGGTGATGACGGTAATTACAGTAAGCCGAATACTAAATGGCATGGCAGACTACCTGGATACCTTAGCACTTTTCCCTTATCGACTTATTTTGTATATTAATCCCCCGTGGTCTTGCGTGCTATTTACATCGCTTTAATAATAATGTATTTTGCATCAATAACATACAAGAGGATACTCAGGTGTAAGGGGTAAAATAGATCGCTAATGAAGTGGTGTTAAGTCGTCCCCTAAGTCAACCAGAATATGAGCCTGTGAGCATCCGTTCCCTTAACTCTCTCTCTCTCCTACCCAAAGCTTTCACTCTTGCCAACAATCTAGGCCTTGCACACGGGGCCAACAACGACATACACACACACACACACACACACACACACACAATCCAAGGGTACACCTGCTCATGCAACGCTTATAGCCATGTGGGGTGACAGATGAAAATAAAAATAGGTAGAGAATATTCAAGGCAACATGTACCCTTCGTGACGATGCATTTTGTACCTTATTCCTGCTACTGACACACGATAAACAAATAAATAAATAAAGAACAGAGCCTTGAGGACACCTATGTGGGCTGCTTGTTTATCATCTGACGGAACTACGCAACTCACACTTGAATACTAAGTCGTGGTTGTTTGAAATTATGTTGGGCTTAGTTTCGAGGTATGACTGAGTGAGTCTCCATGATTACTAGCCAAACCTTCAATCTGACTACATCGGGGCATTAACTACGCTAGAAAGGGGTTACTTTACCAGCTGAAAACAAACTGACTGTAGTAAAGGAATTACAAACTACGTCAATTTTTCACTTCAAAGACCTCCTTAGCTAAAATATAATGTCAATGGCACGAATACTGTAAAAAAAAAAAAAAAAAACTATATTGTATGGGTTACTGCCATCTCCAACTATTACTGTGCTCTATAATTCTTCTGGCTCATCTCAAACGTCTCCTAAACACTATGCTCTTCAATTCTAATTCTTCTGGCTCATCTCAAACGTCTCCTAAACACTATGCTCTTCAATTCTACTTCTTTGCCCCTCTTAGTTATTGACATATACTCGTACGTCATTATTCACAGTCACTACCCCATCCTTGGAAACGGGAGTTTCATTGTATGTATGGTCACAGTTTTATCAGGTCTGGCTTCGCATGTAGCTACACTGCTGTGACACTCACAGAGCTGCAGCTCCACATAAATTATTGGGTCATTATATTCTGTATCAACATCGGGAGGCTGTGTACCCACCCAATGATTTAGCCTAGTCACGATTGAAAAATAAGTACGGAACTTAACTCCAAATTAATTATACAGTTATATAATGTGGTATTATTTCATATACAGTAAGACCTCACTATAACGGACTAATTGGGGCTCAGGCCAGTCCGAAATATGCGATTTTCCTATAAAAGCGACATCCAGACTTACCCCTGCTAATCCGGACTTTTTCCGATATATCAGACATTAGTCCGGATTGAATCGGTAGTTTTCACCACCATTGCAGTATTGTACTGTGTTATACCTTCACTACATTAATCAAATGGTATAATAATACTGTACTATGCACTGAAAAACATGTCTTTTACTTGTCTTATTGTGGTGAACATAGAAGTTGTCAGGCAGTCCGGACTGCTTTCTGGCTATATCGGACTTTTCCCGATATATAGGGGTTTAGTCCGGTAGCTCCTCGAGTCCGATAAACGCGAATTCCGGTCTACTGAAGTCCGTTATATCGAGGTTTTACTGTACTTAAATCTGATTGGAAGTGATACACAGGATGCGACTGTGTTTCTTTGCTTACAAGGAAAATAACTTGAAAAGGTCACTGGATCAATGCTACTTCATATCTGAACAACAACAAAAAACACTTTCCAGTAATATTCGAAGCAAAAAGATATCACCCCCTAACAATTCAAGCAGTTACACTATATCAATCACTATCACTTCCAACATATGTGCTAGTTTATTTAAACTTTTTAATAGCTAAACAGAGTGTATAAAACAAACTAAACTACCAAGTTTACATGATGATATACTCAACAGTGTTCCCAGTTCACAAAATATAGGACATAAAGGCAGATGATAGAGATTTGCATCATTTCACCAGGCCATCACACACAGTTTCTACCAAGACACAAACATACTTAGCAGAATTCTGTATGATGTGGAATGAAGGTCAAGAGCAAGTTGGAATGCATGATAAGCTCCCAGACAATTAAAAGAATCAACAAACTGACCACAGCATGATCACTGTTATAAAATTACAGTATTTTGGAGATTTATTTTTCATATCTGCACGGTAACCGACTATTCAGTTTCACATCTAGCCCCTCTAGTCATTATAAAATACACATTTTACCCCAAAGGACTATCACTTCATTCATAAGCCTGGCTATATGTGACCAAAAACTTTTTTGTTGCGTGCAATTCAGTTCATGCACTTCATTTTGAAAGTTCAGTACTATATCCATAAACGATCATGCAGAGGCTGCTGCTGCCTTTAACATCATAGCCTTCACACACCATTTTTTCATCCGTGAACATAATATAACCATTACAGATTATAACTTCAGCACAATGGCAAATATTTGTGTACCGTACATATGCACTGTAACAGACACCTTCCACATGTCTAACATGGGAGGCAACTCTAGTATACAGTACATGTTCAAGACGTATACTGTATTTAGTGACTTTGAAGGGTAAGTGATCTGTGTGAACACGGAGAACCATTTGTCTTCCACTCGAGAAGACACCCACCTCCACCAGTGCCTTATGTATGGGTAGCAGCTAAGAGAAGGTATACAGTAACACTAGTTTCATTTATACCCTAATGCATCAAACAGCAATTGACCTCTCTATGACTGCTGAAGGAAAAATATGCTACTGTGCTATAGTATTAAGACGAATCATTTTCATGAAGTCAGACTATTAACAGTGCTGGGAAAACAGACATTCAAAATCTATTTCCAATCATGGTGTGGGCGTTATGTTTTTGTACCAGTAAACTGTGATCTGGTACATATATAACCAAACTTTGCCCATTTTTTTCAAAGTATACTATAAAACATTCATTACAGGAACACAGTATACCGTTCATAAGTATAAATACATTAGGAAACCTGGGTAATGTCTGTTTAACATACACTGGAACACAAAACTGATGTACAGTAGGAACGGAAAGTATTGATGTTTTTTTGCCGACATCATTCTTTTTCGCGTTAAGTGAAGTAGGGTCAATACTACCCTCCCCTGTGATGCGAAATGAGCTGACGCTTTTTCAACGGGAGCTGGCAACCCTGCTTGATAGGTTTGGCACCACAGGAGCAGGCTCAGTAATGTTTGGGCAGCCACAGGAGGAGGATTGTCTCTGTGTGTGATGCACCACGAGGGCATGTTTTGACTCAAATAACACAGTTATTTGGTTACCTACCACGTTCTCATCATGCCTAAAGTAACCAAAAGCAAGGACAAACGTATGGAAGTGATTACTTTATACAAAGCTGGCCACAAACTCCCATTTATTGCAAATCAGATGGTGTTAGACTGAGGACAGTGCAGAGACTGGTGAAGCGGTTCAAGGACAGTGGGGAGGCCATTCCTCCCACTCCACTTCCCAAGCCTGGGAGACCTCGTAAGACAATATTCAGGACCCGTCAGCTGATCTCAAGGCAAGTTAGCAAGGATCCAAGGCTAACAGCATGGGATTTAAAAGAAAAGAACCCACAGTTGCTGGCAGATGTGTCTGTCAGAAGTGTGCAGCAACTGTTGCATGACGATCTGGGCTACAGGAGTTTTTGTGCTCGTAAAAAACCACTGCTAACTGCACTTCAGAAGAAAAAGAGAGTAAATTTTTGTAAGAAATATCTTGCCTGGAGTGAGGAGCAATGGAAAACTGTGCTTTGGAGTGATGAGTCAACATTTACTGTCACTGGTACCCCTTCATCATGAGTGTACCGCAAACCAGGCAGTGACCCCCTGGATCCTAAGTACACTTCCAAGTTTGTTAAATACCCAGCCTCACTCATGGCTTGGGGCTGCTTTACATATTATGGTGTTGGTGAGTTGGTAATTCTACCTGCAAATGAAAAAGTGAACCAGAACAATTATTTGGAGCTCTTATGTGATGTTTTAAGTGACTTTTGATAAAACCAAGGCAAGAGTATTTATGCAAGATTCTGCCCCTGCACAAGTTGCAAAGTCAGTGAAACAGTGGCTAACAGACTGCGAGGTTCCCTTTATTCGAGATTGGCCCGGAAACAGCCCAGATATCAATCCCATTGAGAATTTATGGGCGCACATGAAGCGGCAGCTGCGTAGTATGGACACATCATCTTTGCCTAAACTTGAGGCTGCAGTCAAGCAGCTATGGAGCAGTTTTAGTCCGTCTGTTCTGCAAAACTACGCCATCAGTCTCCACAGACGCCTTAAGAAGATAATAAAGGTGAAGGGGAATGCCAGTAAATACTAAATTCAATGGTGAGTGTTAATTTGTTTCTCCTTGCTAACCACAAGAATGTTTTCTTTTTTTAAGATGGCGTCAACACTTTCCGTGCCTACTGTATATGAACATAACACTTCAAGTCCCTCACTGTACATAATTACAAACAGATGCCAATAATTACTAAAATGGCAGGAAGCTTCAGTTGTTAATAAAGGTCTAGAAAAACATGAGGAAGGCCAAGGTAGCACATATCTGCAACACAGATAGGGAATGTTTACATGTTGGCCAAGTCAATGCCATGAGATAAGCTCAAGCCTCAAACAGTGTGGCAAGGTCGGCAGGCATTACATGGGATGAGTCAGGGACAGGTAACAACTAAAAAGGGTAATAACATGACAAGGTAAACATAAGATGCAGTCACTCAGACATATATATAAATGTTCTTGTTCTTTCTCTTTGTGTATCATACATTCACACAGACAACAGGCAACTAAATGAAACACTTGAAAAATAAAGAGCTTAATCTCTTTTGTGTTTTTCTTCATTACAGCTTTGAATCTGTTGTGGTGGTGTGACATACAGGGGAAGTGAGGCCGCGTTGGCATGTGAGTTTGGTTTTCATGAGAAACCATTTGTGTAGTTATGGAGGATACTGTGAGCTAAAATAATAATAATAATAATAATAATAATAATAAGGGGAGGGGGGACTTTGAGCTGTGACTTTAATCTGTCAAAATGATACTTTTCCCCGGTCCACACGTCAAACTAGATATTACTTGTCTGTACTTCCCAAACCAGCACTCTGGACACCACACTGTTCATCCATATTTTATATTTTTACACTTCCATACACATCTTGCACCACAATAACATTTTGCACTTACTTCCATCAAGTTAATCTATTCACCACAACATTTAATCATACACTGCCATAACACTACAAGATTATATTCAATAATCTTATTCAACTTTAGTAGTGAAGAAATTAGCTTAGGCTATATCTAGCCACCCAGTTCAAAAAGTTTCCTCAACGCACAGTAAAACTGTCTGTAGGAAGTAAGGATAAACTAATAAAAACTAGAAAGCACTCACAGAGCGCATACTTTCGGCAATGCCATTAAAAAAGATCCGGCTCCATGGAGATTTTGTGTGGAATACATAGAATCTGGACCTGCCTTGAAATTCAGTCAATTGTTCCTTGACCCATGGCCCACTCTTCCACAAATTTTATTGCAATTCATTGAGAACTTTTGGAGATATTATACATACAGTAGGATCCAGATCTGCCCCCAAATTTAATCAATTCTTTCTTGGCCCATGGCCCACCCTTCCACCAAATTTCACTCAAATTAACTGAGAACTTTAGGAGATATCGTCTGGACAAACAGACAGACCGACAAACATAGGTGAATACGTAACCTACTCCAACTTCATTGGCGGAGGTAAAGACCAACAGATTCACAAAGCTGACTTTTATACAGTACGAGGTCACAGTCTTCTACTTCAGTGATACAACCCCTCATCCAGAATTGTAATGCACTGATCCTATCTGGCATAATTATGGTACACAATGACAATATGCCTGAGTGGCCAGACACAGGGTGATGCAGCCTTTGTCTCATGCAGGGAAGGTAGCTACTCCCCTCCCACCTGGACACTAATTCTGATGACAGGCAAAAGCAAGATGTCTTCAACTCATCACAATGAAAGAATACATGCTCTTACTGCCTTCCAGTTGTTTCACCGAAAGTAGAAAATAATTCACTTGTGTATGGATTTTTATTTATATAAAATAAGTATTTCTATGAAAATTCTTCAAGTGATAAAGTTAAATTTTCAGCAAAGTTTACACACCACAGAGGTGGATAATACTTTGTTTCTGTGCATGGCAGCCATGTTGGACTGACAGCCAAGGAGTGAAATGCATTTATGGCCTAAGAAAAAGAGATTTTTTCCTTGCTATAATTAAAACTGCTAACCCACAAAGGGTGAAAAAGGTGGGGGAATATAAACATGAATTAACATTACTGTAGCTAGTTTCATGTTCTGCAAGGGATACCCGTACTTTCTTGAAGTGTGCTTAACTGCTTCTCTCTCTCTCCAAGGAAGTGGACTACTGTTTACTGAAATGGTAGTTAATCCAAATTGTTATCTGCAAGGAACATGGCTGAAGGTCATTGGCAATCTCCTATCATCAGTAGGAAAAGTAAAGATCTCAAGACTAGCCTACAGAAAAACAACTAACTACTTTTCATTCCTCTGATATCCTTCCATAACACTTTAGCTGAAACATGTGACATACAGGAATATGTAACAGCCTCCAAATTATCTCAACTGTTGACGACTATTTGACACTTTCTTAAGGAGACAGGAAATTGAATTAACAGTACGATACACAACCAGTTATGCCAAGACTTTCTGGTTCTCTTGGTCAGAAAAATATTATCTGCTTTATTATGAAAAAGGTGCAATGAACAAAGGCAATGGCAATGGGTAACTTTAGAATACACCATCATGCACTGCCAGGAGTAAATGTCATATCGTATAATTTATAAGCGCTCCAATTATGCTTGTATGCATCGACCTGGGTCACCTAATAGCACCTCTCCACACTGCTTGATCTCTAGCAGCCTCCTTATTCAATTTCTTATCCCTGAGATCACACTCTATGACCTCATCCCAGGTCTTTACCTCTCGCAACCCTACCCCTGACGTTCACACTTTTCATCAAGGAAAATTCAAGCACCAAATACTAATAGTGTATGGTTTTCATTGTTACACCAGACAGAGAATCCCCCAAATAAATAAATATTATTGTTTCATATGTAACTTGTGTGTACAGTAGTTAACATGAATAACTAGAAAGCACTCAGAAAGTGCATAACTCCGCCAATGCCATTAAAAAGGATCCGGATCCAGATCCGTGGAAATGTTGTGTGGAATACACAGGATCTGGATCTGCCCCAAAATTTAATAAATTGTTCCTTGACACATGGCTCATTCTTCCACAAAATTTTAATGAAATTCATTGAGAACTTTTGGAGATACTGTGTGGGATTCTCCAGATCCAGATCCGGATCCACCCCAAAATTTAATCAATTCTTCCCTGGCCCCATGGCCATCCTTCCACAAAGTTTCACTGAAATTCAATGAGAACTTTTGGAGATACTGTATTGTGCAGATAAACAAACAAATAGACTAACACAGGCAAATACATAACCTCCACCAACTTTGTTGGCAGATGTAATAATTCACTTTCTTACAATAAATAATAAAACTGTGACTATGACAGCAGAACTACAATGATGAGCTCTTCAGAACCCCCCAAAACTTCTCTGAATATCATGAAATGCACTTCTGGATTAAAAAGTCAAGCAATATTAATGTTTAAAACATTATCTTTGATCAAAGGACAAACACGATGTGCAAGGAAGTCACACAGCAGTCAGTGGAAGAGTTGTGAGTGAGGGGACAAAGCATCCAAGCAAATATGACATTCTGGAAGGCTGATGCCTAATTGCTTTTGAAGTAAGCCAATTTTTCATTAATACTGATACTAATGAACTAGAAGTATTATCCACTAGTGTGGCAGCTGAATCTTCATCTACTATAAATTGAAAGTTAGGAACCTACAATGAATACTTCAAGGCAGTCATTAGTGTTAAGCTAATGGTATGGATCTTCTGAAGATGCTATGCTGACATAAATGACCCAATGCTGTCAAACTTGACATGAACAAGGTCCCCTTGCTAATAAAAAATTTGGGGTCAGTAAATAATGTACTAGGCCAATACAGGAGGCACTTGGTTAACAATGCTACCAGCTAATGAGGTGCAACTGTGTTAACGAAGGGTGACGTGGCATGTCCCTGCAGTACAACTGTTCATGACCTCATTTAAGGATAAAGTCACATTTTCACCTCCACTGCACTACAAAACTACACATTAACTGACAACACTGGCGGTAGATCTTCAATAACTTGGCCAGATTTTAAGAATAACTTCCAGCCAGATGATGGAACGTGGTACTCTATGATCAAGCATATTAAGTGTGAATGTTTAATGAAGGCTACATGAATATCAGTCAAAAATCATGTAATTTCCTTGGTACAACCTACAGGTGAGAAAGTTTTATTTCATGGGCATTTATATACATACAGTATGCTTTCGTTTTCCACGAGCGTACTTTATACAGTACAGACGCAAGAAAAACACCGGCAGTTTAATTCAAATGATTTACAAGCCCTTCAGAGTGCCCTAAAACATCACAAAAAATCATTTATAATGTACTACATTTGTTTAATGTTTATTCTGAGATGATTTAACAACAAACTCTTAACTTATCCCAAAATATCACAAACTAGTGTATTACCATATGTAATGTTAAAAAGAAAAGAAAAGAAAAGAAAAAAGTTGGCAAAGCTGAGTATGGCACAATGAAGTCCAAGGACTTACTGTATTATTGTACTGTACCTTTCTGTTTGTATTTTTAGTTAGTCATTTTAATGGGTGCGTCACTAATCCTCCACAAACACAGTCACTTCCACGACATGCAGGGAACATATAAGGTTGGTTATACTACTGCTGAACAGTATTTCTCACCAGAGTAAATGATTTCCTGAGTAACAGGAAACCACCTGGCTTGTCACTGTATACTGTACGAGTAGGATCACCTGCCAGATGCCTTAAACTGAGAGAATGGATGATAGACATCCCCACCTCGGGCTATCCCCAGGTTATGAACAATTTGCCTTTACGTCCTACTGTCTTCTACTGTCCGGTGGCATGAGTTGAAGTGATGGCAGCCTAATGACAATTTTTTCCAGGCCAGCCCCTCCAGGATTAAGGTGTTTGGCTACAAAGAGATAATCAGATTAAGATACAGTATACAGTACTAAGTACTTGTCAAAAAAATGGCAGTATACGAGTCAAAAACTGGAATGCAATTTTAAAGTTATCTGATGACACATTTTCTGTGATGGGGGTTAATGAAAGTCGTATATATACCTTCTCCAGCTGGGAATAATCATCTTAAAAGAGACTATCTACTAATCATCTACCATCTATAGCCAGATGCCTTAAACTTGGATGGATGGCCACGCATGAATCACCTCCACATCATCCTGTCCTCCCTTCAACTTAAACCCCTTCTCCATCTCATCCTTGTTCTCCTTCTCCCCCTGGTATAAATTCAACATAAGGTCATGGCAGGTTTAAAATAATGCCCATGACCCTTTGAACAACAGCATCAAGCTGGGAAGATTCACCTTCATTTGGTGGCACTGATGTAGCCTACCCCCCCCTTTTTTTAAATGCAAGGAAGAAGGAACCAAAGGCCAGTGGCTTCACTGCCCAGCTATATAAATGTCCCTCAACCCTCTCCCTCCCCCCAGAAAAGCAGATGGTGGACTGGCTACTTCAGCCTGTAATTCACATCCACATGCACATCAGGTACAAAAACAACAGTAATAAAATTAGAATCACAGAATGCTCAGGTTAGGATCCGTGTGTGTGTGTGTGTGTGTGTGTGTGTGTGTGTTTTGGTAAGTTCGGTAATGCTCATAAATGACATTCTCAACAGTACCCAGGCTAGGGCCAAAGAAGGCAATGGTAGACACGATATGTGCCAAGGCAGATGTGGCTCTCTCAGCCTTTAGGTCCTCTAAGGTTGTTAGTGTAATACTAACACATACCTCCCCCCCCTCCCCCAGATGTACAGTATACCAGTATCTGAGTTCTTTTTACTGGATCTTGATGCTTGTGTATTACCTCAGATTTTTTTTTTTTTTGTTTTTCAGGTGCAGGACTAGACATGGTCCAGATTTTGTTTCTTTATATGGTATTTTACATTCACTATTAATTCTGTTCTTTTCAAGCCCACATTCATCCTCATCTTCCTCCCCACTCTTGCTGGGATTTAAAATTCTTGGCTACAGGAATACTGTATACTGTACTCTACTGTACTATAGTGTACACATCACAGCCCATTCCACACAGTATTTTATGGTAAAGAATATAACATGTGAGGTGCATGAAATGAATGTTCAGATGGATGAGTACGATTTCAGTGAACAAAAAAGCCGATAATACAATAGTGTGCTGTAAATCATATAACAAGAGAAACATTTGAAAACTGATGTAAACTGTACAAATGAGATTGTCTAGCCATGCTGGGAGGAAGGGGGAGGCTGATAAAGAGAGGAAGGCCACAGATGTGAATGTGTAGGGAAAAGTGCCCAGAGAGAGACCAAGACATCAAGGTTAGGGAACTGAAGTGGGAAATGGCTCAACTGAGGTGTGCAGAGACAAGACTAAAAGGAGGTAGAGTCCCTACCCCCTTGCCCTGCCAGTTATAGTGTCCTCTTTAAAAAGACCCATAATCTCTCTCTCTCTCATTGTATATAACTGACAAGGGGTATGTTGCCCATTTTCTGGTTAGATACCCTGCCCCCAAACTCTATGTGCACACCACTGTGGTTCAAGGAGGAAACATAGACAGCTGCCATCTGGTGAAAGAACCCACAAATAGTGGCATATATAATGGTCTCTAAACATAATGAAGTACAATACACCAAAATGCTATCAAATATGCACAACTGTGTGAAAACTAAACAAATTTCAACTCAAAGCATCATGACATGGCATGCATCAAGTAATCAATACTGATCTGTGGAATGACATGATAAAGGCAGGATACAGGTAAACATGGTTCACTAACCCCTGGCAACAGCCTCACAAACAAGCAAACATTTCCTCTGCATTTATGTAATTAACCTAAGGTCTTGTACAGTGTGCTCATACTGATGTTTATTTCAAAAGTTACCATATTAACAATTATGAAATGTTGTCATATTAATGCACACTCTGATGCCATGGATGATTGAATGATGCCAAGGTTAGAACTGATGAATTCCTAAAAGAAACCATT